>JACDJE010000291.1:726565-758653 GCA_016647715.1 Pavo muticus | reverse complement strand
TTTTTTATGATTCTCACATTTAGGACAAATTTCCTTATCACTGAAGAAGCCAACACTACAGCTTATTTAAAAGTTTCACGGACTAATGGTCTCAACACATCTGTGAGCATTGAGTGGGAGACACGGTCAAACACTGCGTTTGGCATCAGTACGTTTCCATACTGAAAGTGAAATACAAAAAATGAAATGCCTGATTTTGAACATGGATCAACATCCTGTTGTTCTCAGCAATGGGTCTAACCTCTGTGTAGGACTGGGACTTTAGCTCCTGACATTTAGTTTCAGTAACACAGTGTTTTTTTGCTGTAAGCCAGCCGAACACCTTTAGCAATTTAAGAACCTTAGTGGCATGACTGCCTGGATAATGAGAAGGAAGATGAGAACAAAACATGAATATCTTGTAGTTTCTTTGTTACTTTTTTTCACTTCTTGCTGCATAGCTAATCTTTTTCTGATCGGCGTGCCAAAATGAATCATTGTGAGTCAGACTTACACCTATGGACCTCTACTATATGGTTGTAACAAATGAAAAATAAATTTACTGCTTAACTCTAATTATATCCTCAGCACTATTCTGTTTCTGTGCGTTTACATGCACTTTAAACGAGTACTAAGACACTACTTAATACTGGTTTTGGCAGTAGGCATGGGGTTGGAAAGAACTTCAAGTGTCAGCTTGAAGTAAACAATGTTTTCTTTTACTATGTTGCAGGGGGTGGAATCAGTGTCCTGTCTGTTCTGCAAAGTTTTGTGGAAGAGTCGGTGTCTGGTTGGTGTTTCTTTACCTCGGGAGAAATCTTGTATGGCGTTCTGTTGCATGCGCCTCCGGCTACATTTTCTACTGTCTACCAGTGGAAAGGAGTATTTATTCCTGTTGAGGTAAATGTTTGTTTCCAAACACTTTGGCATTTGTTGCTAGTTAATAAGGAATAAATTCACAACCTGACTTTTCTTTTATTCCTCTCAAAGAATTTCACTATGTGGAATCCTAAAAGCTGCATGTCTTACCAAATTGGTGGTTCTTCCTACCTTGTGATTAGCCATGGAGGAGCTGGACAGGGAGCTTCTGACAACAGTGTGTATGCATTCATGCCTGGACACAGATTGTTGTGGGTAAATCTATTTTATTTATAAAATCATAAAATAGTATAGATTAGCCAGGACCTTGGGAAGGTCATCCAGTCCAGCCATGCAAAAAAGCATTCTATGAGCTGAAATATTGTGGGATTTCTGAAATACTAGATGACTTTAATAAGTATATTTGTATATATGCATATACAAATAAACAATCAATCTCCCTTTTTTGTCAAATTTTGCTCACAGATGCAGACTCTGTCTGTTCTGGACACCAGGCACGTGAAACATTTTACTGTGGAGGAGGAAGACTATTTGATTATTGTGAGCCATTCAACTAGTTCCAGTTCCATCCAGGTTTGAATATTCTTCAGTTTTCTCTGGCTCTGATGTGGGTAGTTTGTTTAGTTGGAGAAATGAAAGCATAATAGTAAACCTATAAGCATATATTTCAAAGAACTTACTTCTGATTCTATTATAAATTGACAGATTTGCTCTTAGGCTTGTTTGTATGTATGAATACTCATCATGAGCATATAATTTACATCTGGTTTGTTTTTATTGCTAGTATTATTTCATTTTTTAAATTTAGCATATACACTGCAAAGGACAAAAATATGTTACGAACATAAACCTATTTATCCAGGTAGCAGGCACAGCTGCTTGCAGTAAGGTAGTTACCAGTTACTTATCAGAGGACTTGTCTTAATATATGGTCCACCTTAGAAACTAGGAATTTAGTTCACAGTAAATCTTTGCAATTTTTTTTGGCATGTCATTTACTTTCTTTTCTCTCAGTGCTAATTAAGAATATATAAAGAAAAATTTTCATATTTCCACAGATTTTCCAGTGGAATAAAAACACATTTCTTCTGCATCATCAACTTCCACTTTATGGAGTTCTGAACGTAGACTTGTTTCCTAGGGGAGGCTTTATGTATATGTTAGTTTCTTTATCAAATACCAGCCAAAACATGCTCTTGTACCAGTGGTTGAATAATGAGTTTAGGAGGCTTCATGAAGTACCAGAAAAAGAAGTAAAACACATGGAGTCCTGGATTTCTGGATCTGATATCTATTTAATTACTGCAAAAGGTATTCAGCAGAAAACAATGAAAGAGTTTACTAAGTATATGAGAGTTTGTTCAATAGCAAAGACATTTGTGGTGAAGGATTTCAGGTAGGGATTGAATTATTACTGGGGGGTGACAATCCTCAGTAAGAATTTAACCCTAATAAATATTTTATTGAAGTAATCTCTGCTTTTTCTCTCTGAAAATAAAAGCACTGTGTTTGTTTACAAATACTTATAAAACAAATATTTTCCCAGCAACACTGGGGATAATAACTACTCATCTACCTGCTGATCACACTCATTCTAAGCTTTGCTGAGCTTTTTGTTCTGCAGAGATCATTGGTCAGCAAAGAACATACGTATTTTATTATGCGTGTGGTATTTTAGGTGGCATTTTGTCCCTGTAGCTACTTAGGTGTTTATGTTGCAGTTCATACTTCTCTTTGCAATTGGCGGTTGTCACATTTCAATTTTAGTGTTCATACATGTCAATGCTTGCGCTAAAGCCATTAAATGATGTCAGTGGATAAATTATCACATTATCACTGATCCTATGGAGTTATGCACCAAATAAAAAGGAAAAAATGACCTATCTCACTTCGTAATTAAAACTACCAAATACTGACTTTTGAAGGTCCGCTAGCGCGTGACTTGACTAAAAGGTGGCAAATAATGTGATCTTTGTTATTTTGATTCTCTGTAGAATCTGGAAATGCTTCTGAAATTTTTATCTGGGAGACAGGGCAGTCTACTTTTAGACACTTTCAGTCTCTTCCAGTGCATGATGTCAGAAACATCCATGTCTTCATGCCCCCTTCAGGTTTAGGTAAGACTTTAATGAAAATATTTCTGGGAATCCTAGTTTATAATGCTGGAACTGTAGAAATAGATATGCTCTTTTTTTGTGGTATTTATCAGACCATAAAAGTTAGTATAAACAGTGATCTACAGAGGACATCTCTGATATTAAAACAAGAACTTCTAAATATATGTAACGCTAAAAATGAGTTATTTCTTTATGTTCTTTGCTCCATATAGTTCACATCCTGCTAGCTGGTAAGGATATAACAGCACTGTATTCTTGGAACTCAGAAGCAAACTCATTCTCTATAATGCTAGAAGCCCCGTATACGAATCATATCACATCAGTTATTGCAAGATCTTTGAACTCCAGCAAGAGCTTGATTGTTTTGTCCATGGAATCCAACTCCCAGATTTATGAACTGACCACTGTTTCCAACCAGTCAGATTTTATACCCAGGTAAGTTTTTTTTGTTTTATATAACTTGTCTCACAGCTCCTGTATTTCTTCTTCTCTGGTATTGTTTTGGTTATATAGAGTGTTATAAGTTTCTATTTGTGATGAGCTTATTTTATTAACATTAAAGAGAATTTTTCACTGTTTAAGATAACCTGAAATCAGCCTCACACCTGATTTTAAAACACAAGAAAGACTTCCAGCCATGACTTTTTTTTAAAGCTTCTATTTAGGATAAATGAAATTGCATTCATAATTATTTTCAGTTACTTTATGATCTATTGTTATTTTGTTAAAGAAATTACCCTTTTAACCCAAATTACTTCCAGAGCAATATAAACAATAATTGCATCTCAAAAATGCTCAGTAAATTTACAACAGTGCTTTTAGAGATCATTATTCAGCTATCCTAAATTTATAATTGTTATATGCACATGTTTTTGTGCCAGTTCAGGTGAATTGATATTTGATCCTGGGGACATGGAAGTTGTGATAGCTGTCAATATCCTTGATGACATTATACCAGAAGAGGAAGAATCCTTCAGTGTGTGGCTGAAAAATCCTAAGGGAGGTGCAGAGATTGGTTCTCATGGTTTTGTTAACATTATTATTCCTTCGAATGACAATGCCTATGGAATCATTGCATTTGCTCAGGTAAAAATTCTAAGGTAAACCATTAAAATATGTATATATAATTTCTGAATAATTGAACACAAACATACTGGAACTGTAAAATTCAGAATGTTTTTCTAGATTTTTTCTCTAATGTCATCTACTAATGAGTCTTGTAACATCTATTTGGCATTGCTATATGATTATGTAGAACACTGGGTGATAGGACATAAATTTCACAGTCCCTATTCTGAGATTTTTTAATCCCCTTACGTTAGATTAACAAGTTAGTTTATCAACTTGGTTTTGCAACAAATTAAAAATTCAATTTTTAGATGTCGTATTTGATGGTATCTAGTTGCTGCTTATTTATTATGCAGGTGAATTCAGTGAACAAACCTGAAGAGCCTTTGTCTCACTCCAGTTATAGGAGGGAGAGGAGGTTCTCTTACATGTGTATATCTGATGGTGAGATTAAGACACAATGGGTTAAATGTTTGCCCAACCAGTTTATTACAAATCCTAGTCGCTTAGGGAGATGGGGAAGAGAAGACAGGCAATAAAAAAGAGAGAGGAAATAAAAGCAAGGAGTCTTTGCAGAAAGCAAGAGAGAGATAGTCACCACCGAGGTTTTCAGTATTGCTCCTAGTTTTTCTATTGATCTCAGGAACTCGTCCAATCACTGCAGGGGATGGAAGAAAGCTGGGAAGCTTCACAGCAAGCAGGCCCCAGGGGAGTTCTTTTGTAGAGGTTTTGTTTTCTCTTACAGGATTCGTCCGTCAAGGGTTTCTTTTCTTTGAGAGTTCTTCTCCACAGTCCCTTAGTTTAGCAGGGGGTGTTTTATCTCCTCACTTCTCAGGCTTTTTTTCCTTCTTCTTTTCTCTCTGTTAGCGTGATGCACCTGGCCAAACAGATAAGCCAGCAGGGAGTGGTGCCTTCGTTGCCATGCGCAAGCATTACTGCCTTTTGCAGTGGTCAGCTCCTTCAAGCCGCACCCCCAAAAAAGACTGCTTGTCCCACTTCTGCTTATCTTCATGAGCAGAAGTATTGTGGTATGGTGACACCCACCACTCACCACCTTAGATAATTTGCAGTTGTCAGTTAGAGTCTTATCACCAAAAAGGCCTCATGAAGAGAGCTTTGAGCCAAGAAAAAAAAGAAAATTGTCTTTCTCAGCCTTCTCCCCTGAAAAATACACCAATTGGGTTATGTCATAAGGTGAGTCAGTCTACCAGAACAAAATGAATTCCTTGGAGAAAATGTCAGGTGGAAGGAAGTATTTGGAGAGGTTAGTTCTTAAATCAGCAAACACTGTAGAGGACAATCAGACAGGGATATACTGAACACATACAGAAGATATGAAAGACAGAAGAGTCATCACTGAAATGAAGCTTTGCATCTGGACTTGTGTGAGGTAGACAACACAAAAATAATTGTACTAAATATAAATCTCTTTTATATTTCCACTTGTTTTGTTACTTCATACAGTTTGAACATAAAATACTGTACTCAAAAAATAAATTAAGACTTGTCTTTTTTGTTTTTGGTTAAAGAGGCCTGACATTTTAAATTCTAACATCCATGAAACCTACCTCAATAGATCATATAAATTTAATTAATTAATATATATTTGTCTACTTAATGGTAGACAAGTTTATTGATACTTGATGTCATTGCCCTGTTTGAATACCAAGATCTCTAAATAAACTTTTCTTTACAAGAAAATAACTTTGTGGTTTTGCTATTTTGTTTTTCCCAGAATTCTTTATTTAAGCAGGTTGAAGAAATGGAACAGGACAGTTTAATCACTTTGAATGTTGAACGTTTAGTAGGAACATATGGACGAGTTACAGTAGAATGGATAGCTAATGGGAGCATAAGTGATGTATTTCCAGCTTCAGGAAAGGTATGTACATCACTGATATTAAGGAAGCACTGACTGTATTACCTCAGAAAATTGGTGTGGATTGTGTAGAGAAGTAGTACTTGCAGTACTTGTAAGATTGCCCTGTTCTGTTAAGTTTGGCTTCCTGGTCCTTGCCTGTGATGTTAGCAGTTCTCGTTTTTGTCTGTCACGTAATAATACCACAACATGACTTTTTAGAACCAGATATTGCAATTCTGTCCAGGCAGTAGAAATGTTTATCTGTAGTATCCTGTTCCCATTTTCCATTCTTCCTGTTGTGAGATATAGCTACTCTGCCTAATCATGGCACAGGTAGGAATCTAGGAGTGTTTGTTCTTATTCCTGGTGATGCCAATACACTTGAGAACTTCAGTGGCCTAGGAGAATTTCACACGTTCCAGTTTAGCTTATTTCTAAAACAGTTCAGATTTCCAACCATATTAAAATCTAATGTTTTCTGCTGGCTGGAGCTTTATATGCTTTAGAACTCATGGATGCAGGGTTCTTTAGGTCAAGTGCCTCCACCTAGAGGCCATCTATTAAAGACACAAAACCGTGTGATCCGTGAGGTTGTGGAGCTCCAATGTAAGTCACAGCTATGGGAAGAAGGGCCAAAAGATTTTAGAAAGAAGCTTTGCTACTAGAAATAATGGGTCTGAAATGCAGCATATGAAGTATGATAAAAAGATTTCGAGAGAAATCAAGATGGGGAAACAAAGTGCCAAAAAAAAAAAATAAATCAAAATTATTTACATATTCCCTGACCATTCTAGATTGGAATGAATCAAAAGAGGATGCTGCATGGCTTTCCTGCAGACTTTTGCAGGTAGAAAGAGGCAGAAATGAAAGTATAAGTGTAACATAATTAACTGTAAAGTTCTGTTTAATCTGCACTGTAGGTGTAGCCTAAGTGTTTATGTATCCTATAAATACTTGGGTTACACATTAGGATACATATATATTTATATGTACATATGTTTTTGTTTCTGAGAGAGACCTGGTCAAGTGGGTGGCCTTTTGAATTTAAAAATAAAAAGAAGATAGTTGGACAAAGCATTTGTCAGTCATTTTAAATAGAGGACACAAGGGAGACGATTAATAAAACTGCTGACTTGGCATTCTTTCAATTAGTAATGAAGCTGTTACATATTACACATTCATCATACCTTAGATATAGTTCTAAGTCTTGAGTTGACCTTGGCTGTCTGCCAGGCCCCCTCAGTTGTTCTCTTACTCTGCCCTTCTCAACAAGATAGGCATAGAATAAAAGTCAGAAAAAACTTGTTGACTGAGATAAAAGCAGTTTAATAAGTAAAGTTTATCTCTAATTTCTCACTTCTGTCTCCCAGCTGCTGTTGCAAAGCAGCATTTCCCTCCCTTATATCTGCTCTCTCAGAGCACACCTGGTGTAGCTCACGGCTCAGCTCTGGTAGTGGCGGGTCCCTGTTGGAGAAGCTGGAGCTGCTCTGCTCTGACATGGAGCACTGCTGGGCTCTGCTGACAGAGGCTACCTGAAGGCCCCGCTGCCAGAAACTTGCCATGTAAGCCCAAAACACTCAGCCTCTTGCCCACTCCTATCGGCCTTTGAGATAATCAGTTAGAGAGACAGCTTTGATGCTGTGAGAGCGCTGTTCACCAATAATTGAAAAACTGATCTGTTAGCACTTTCTAGCCACAAATGCAAAGTACAACACTTAATCAACTTCTGTGAGGAAAGGGAGCTCCACCCCAGCTGGACCTGGCACATTATAGAAAGAATAATGCTGAGTTATCAGCAGTTAACTGATTCTTCCTCTCCTTTTAATGTTTGAGAAAGCATTAAACTTAAGTGTATTATGCAAGAAACCTCAGTGAAGAAAGTTAATTTTGCATCATTTGAAAAGCATGTAATGGAGGACAAGTTGAATCTGAGCCAGCAACATGTAATAGCTGTAATAGTTGCCAGGAGGTCAAAAGAGATAATCCTGCTCCTCCGGTCAGCACTGGTGAGAAGCATCTATGTTGCGGAGTACAGCTCTGGGTTCTCTAGTGCAAGGGAATCAGAAAGTCCAAGGAAGGCCCCTAAATGTTATTAAGAGATTGGAGCATCTTAGATATGGGAAGAAGCTCAAGGAGGACCTTGTCATCATCTATATATACGTGGGAGAGAAGTAAAGAAGAAAGATAAATACTTTTCTGTTGTGTCTTGTGCTTGCAATAGGTACAATACAAAAAATGCCATTTGAGCACATGAAATTTGGCATCAGTAGTTGAATTTGATGACCCCTATGATTCCCTCCCAACTCAGGATATTCTATTATTGTATGATTCTATGAATCTTAAGGAAAGACCATTATTGTATGGGTGGAGAAACACTGGCGCAAGTTTCCAGGAGAATTTGTTAAGTCTCTGTCCTTGGAAGTATTCAAAGTGAGGCTCGACATAGACTGAGTAACCTGCTTTAGTTGAACCTATTCCTAGGAGGGAAGTTTGGATCTCAGAGGTCCTTTCTAACCTCTACCATTCTGCAGTTCTGTGATAAAGAGCATGTATGATCACTTTCAAATGACTGACCTGTTTTGCCTCATATTGAAGTGCAGCTTCAATAATGAAGATAGTTGTAGTATGCTTGATTATACCAAACTCATTCTCATCTTGGTGGTTAGTCTTTGATTATTATGCTTCTAACTGAAATTTCTAGCTTTGGGACTTAGGTTTCAAACTATTTTACTACAGTGCCTTTTTCTTAAAGTGACTTTTTGTTGCCTGTCTCTTCTAGATCTCATATTTTGTATGCTTTCTTTCTTNTTTTGCTTCTATTGATAGAGTTATGCAGAATACAATAGTTGGTATGACAGCACTGATAAGATGTTTGTCTTTTTTCTTTTTCCTCCCTCTAAAACTTTTTAGATTACATTTTCAGAAGGTCAGGCACTATCCACGATCACACTGACAATTCTTGCAGACAGTGCTGCAGAGCTTTCAGAGACTGTGGCTATCACCCTCACTCATGTTACCACTGTGGGTGTTCAAGATACTACAAGAGGAGCTATCATTGATCCCAAAAGATCAAGAGCAGTACTTACCATTTTACCTAGTGATTCCCCACATGGTGTGATTGGCTGGCATACAAACTCTCTCTTTGTTAAAGTCACAGAGCCAGAAGGTAGGTCTGTTTCTTGATTGTTGTAAAACTTACCTGTATTTTTTTTAAGGTAACTGTTTTTTAAGATAACACTGGTTATGTGTTTATCTTAGAGAGCAGTGTTTTTATACGCAAATTATGTAGTGGAAATATCTTTAAGAATACCAGCTATGCAATTTCGCTGCATGATGCGTGTGTCACGTTGCGCATATCAACATTATCTTGTCATTTTATAGGGGCTAACCTATCAAAACCTTGGCATCCTGTGTTGTATTTCACTAGCACATAAAATCCTTCTGTTTATGTATAAAGCAAATTTGCCTATTTGATTAGATTCATAATCTAATTAAAATAATTTACAGAAAAACTCCTTCCTCAGGAAATAAGTCAAAAAGAGACAGGGGAAGACGGAAGGAAGTAGAACAAGTGTGAATTACATTTCAAGAAAATTGAAGTGCAGTTTTCTGCTTAGCAGCTCATTTGACTGGATGATACCAGGCTTTAAAGGACTGAACATGTGGTTTGCCTGAGGAGAATTACTATGGTGCTTGAGCTCCTGCTCTCTCTACTAGCACAGGAATGCAGGCAGCTGATTCCTCCTGCTCTCTCTGCAAGCCTGGTGGTTTTCCAGCAGCTGGCTGGGAGAATGGAAGATAAGCTATTAATACTTCAAAAGCTCAATTGAAATTTTCCTGGCAATTTAATATCCTGTCTGTAGAAAAAAAAAAAAATTATGAGATGTGCATTTTCCACATTTTCCATCGGAATATTAGTGCAGCTAAAACCTCTTTGCCTGTTCTATTTTAAGGCCAATTAGCATTGAAGGGATTTTCTTGCTTCCTAATAGAAAATGTACTATTTTGAAATAGTAGCCAATTAGTAGAGTAGCTAATTAATGCAAATAATTACTTTGATGAAACTATTTTGAAGTACAAAGCTTGCTGATTTTTATCTCTTCAAGTTCTCTGATCATTAACTTTTAGCCAGATGTTGTGTTTAGTTCACTGGAAAAAAATGTAAATCTGCTTCCCCTAAAAAGAGATCCTAGCCTTAGTGATATAAGTACATCTAATTTTCTTCAAAATCTGTGTTACAGAAAGGCAAAATGGCTTTTTCTAAGATGTACAAAAAATGGCTTTTTCTAAGATGTACAACCAGAGTGACATGCTACAGTGAAGTTTCTGTTATTAGAATTAATGGTGATTTCCTAGGCAGGTAAAGACCAGGCAAAAATAGTGAGACTGGAGTTTTGAAGGAAAAATGAGTAAGATTAGCAATACTGAAATAAAAATTTGTATAGCAAGCATTTAAAACTGTAAATATTCAGTATTTATTCCTCTAGGTACTGTTTTAAAATACTTTCCTGGCTCACAAACTGTTGTGTGTTTACACCATCTGTGTCTGTTCTTTTGCATGAGCCAAGTATGGTTCTGTTGCTAAGCTGAGCTGAAGTGGACTCTAGTAAGGAGCTCCAGTACAATTAGGCAAGCTGGAAATCAAGCAGAGCAAGAGTTTAGAACAATCACATTCTTCATTTTTTTTCCCCTCCTTTTTATAGGACAAATGGATTCCACTACTGTTACTTTGCAAATTGTTCGTGAGCAAGGATTTCTTGGAGGGATTGCAGTTCAGTTGAGTACCGAACCTAACTTGGATCTTCCCCTCTCCAACCAAGCAACAGAGTATGAGGATTATATACTAGAAAAGAAGACAATTATTATGATGGAGAATGCAACAATAACTGCTGTTATGATCACTATTTTACCTGTGAGTAGCCTTAACAACTTCAGCCAATGATTTATTTTAAAGAAATGAAGAATATTACCGTTGCTATTTTAAGAAAAGGACTTAGTATTCTAGAAGAGGCTAAGGTAGGATTCTTGCGTCATCAGACAGTGGTCAATTACTAGGAATTGCAGTCATCTATTTCAAAAGAATTTGTATACTGGTAACTGGGAAGGAACTAAGTAGTTTGCTTTGTCCTACTACCCAAGTTAATATTATTAAGAAGGAGAAAAATGTAAATGTCTTAGATGCCTGTTGTTTTTGAAACTTACTGCAGTTTTATGGAGAATTTATTTTACCTTACATGCTTATTAACAGATTTGTTCTGCAGTTCGAAAAATGTTAATTTTTCACTAAAAATAGATGGATTATTTGAATACACTCAGCATGGAGATATTGTTTTGTATGTTTTGGTTTAGTTTCTGAAATCTGACCAACTTGCATTATAGACAGGAGAAAGAAGTATCAGCCAGCAATTCCTACTATTGTTTCAGCAGGTTTGGAATCTGACTACCAACTTCAGCTTCTGAAATTTAGCAGAGGTATTCTCCTCTACCTTTCACATGATGTGAAGTAAGGAATTGTTAATATAATCCCAAGTTCATGGACAGCATCCCAGGAGTAGTCATCTTTATGCATGTACTCTAATTTTATCAAACTTATAAAGTTTATAAAGGTATAAAGTTATAAAATTTATAGTTATAACTTTAGTTATAACTATAGTTATAACATAATCATAGAACTTTGTAGGGAAAAAAAAAAAGTGACATTTAAGAAATATTTTTGCAGGACAATGTTCCAGAATTACAGGAAGGATTTATAATCAATATTACTGATGTGCAGCTGATCGATTCTCTCACTGGAGGTCAGCCAAGTGTGAAGAGGATTGGTTTAGAAATAGCTGAAATAACAATTGAAGAAAATGATGATGCAAGAGGAATATTTAGTTTCAGTGTTACAAAGGTAAGTGAACTTGAATGAAAAATATTTAAAGTCACATTCCAGCAGGACAGTCTGTGATTTCAGACCACTTTTGATATTATTCTAATAGGGTTTATGACAGTAAATTGTTCTGGATAAATAGGCCAGACGTCAGACAAGCAGTTCAGTCTTGGAATTTTCTTCACAATTAATGTATGAAGCTTATTAGGGAGCTGCTGGAAGTGCTAAAATGAGAGTCTCATAATTTTCTGAGAGGAACCTCAGGATGTCATCTAATTGGTACTTTTGCTATGCAAGATCAGTGCTAAATTCAGATGAGCTTACAAGTGATTATGATTTCTTCATTTACTCTTATCCAAAAGTCACTCAATAAATAGCAGCTGTGATACTCACTAGTTTTTTGTTGAATTTACAGGATAAAACTGGAACTGTTGCTGGTTATGAGGTACCACCACCACATAATATACTGAAACTTCCAGTTGTTCGACAGGCTGGGAGGTTTGGGTCAGCAGTTCTGTATTGGGAAGCCATTCTTTTAACTGCTGGTTTTGAAGACTTTACACCATCATCTGGAAACCTGACATTTGCAGATGGGCAGGTAGGCACTTGCTTAAAGTTCATCTCTGGTTTTCAATTTGAGAGCGTCTTACATTTTCTACCAGTAGAATTTTCATTCATTCATTGAAATCATTTTATTTATGGTCTTAGGATATGAATGATTCTCCTGACTTCAGTGCTTTAACGTGGAAAAGAATGATGTATTTGTATTTGTAATATATTTGGTTAAAATACTGGCCAGATAGGAATGTATGCCTTTGGTATCTCTAATTGAAGCCATAATTTCTTATAATAAAGGCCTTTACACTAAAAATCTGTAACATAACCTATCTTCTCTACAAACTTTCAGAATATGCCTGTATGTTTCTTTAAATTTCATACTGCCCTGAAAATACTTGGTGTGTATAAAAGATATGTCAAGAAAGTTGATCTTTAGCAATAGGAAAATATACTTTTTGAGCAGAATTGAGGCTGAATTACAATGTGGTCTACCTGTATATGAAAATATACAAGTATAGTAAGAAATAATTATACAAAATGTATTTATTTTACATTTCACATTTTTCAAGCAACTCATATAGAGTATTAGAAATGAAATTTAGTTGTTTTTTTTTTTTTACTGTTTTTCTTTCAGGCTACAGGAGAAATAGAAATTACAATCATAGATGACAGTGAAGTTGAATTCCTTGAGATCTTCGAAATTGCTTTAGTGAGGGTAACCGGTGGTGCAAGGCTTGGGGATGAAACACTGATAACTGTTGCTATTCCACCCAATGATTCCCCTGTTGGAGTATTTGGTTTTGAAGAAAAAAATGTGAGTTTGATTTGATTTGGACTATAGTATTTTCTGCAAAAACAGGATTGTGGATTTGTGTCACTAACGTATAGCTGATTTTGATAACCCTTCATTGCACTGGAAGACAATTCTTTCTCTTGAGAATGAGTTGCATCATGAGAAGCATGACCAGCAGCAGATAAAGGGAGGTGATTCTGCCCCTCTACTCTGCTCTCATGATACCCCACCTCAAGTACTGCATCCAGTTCTGGGACCCCCAACATAAGAAGGACATGGAGCTGTTGGAGTGGGTCCAGAGGAGGACCATGAAGATCATCAGAGGGCTGGAACACCTCTCCTGTGAGAACAGCTGAGATGTGGAGCTCTTAGGCCTAGAGAAGAGAAGGCTCGGCAGGGACCTTATAGCAGCCTTCAAGTACCTGAAGGGGGCCTACAGGAAAGCTGGGAAGGGACTTTTACCAGCACATGTAGAGACAGGGAAAGGGGAAATGATTTTAAACTGGAAGAGGGTAGATTTAGACTAGATATTAGGAAGAAATTATTTACTGTGAGAGTGATGAGACACTGGAACAGGTTGCCCAGTTGAGGTTGTGGATGCCCCCTCCCTGGAGGCATTCAAGGCCAGGCTGGATGGGGCTTTGTGTCAGTCTGGTCTAGAGGGAGGTGCCTATAGCAGGGGGATTGGAACTATGATCTTAAAGGTCCCTTCCAAACCAAACCATTCTATGATTCTACGAAAGGCGTATTAGCGCTTGTCTTTATCTAACTGTACGGTGACTATGGCAATGAAAGCACTGCAGCATAGACTTGGACTTCTGTATCAGTGCGTTTTAATTCTCTGTACTAATAATCCAGGATGTCCAAGGTAGGATTTTTAGTATTTTGCTGAATGTTTAAATGGATTTTTAATAATCTTCATTACTGAAACTAAAGTTTGGAAAGAAATTACAAAACATTTCTCATCTTACTGAATGACAGTGAATGATTCTTCTGCTGTCCATTGTACTGGTGACTGCTTGTGACTCATTGTCTGTAATTGTTTTGAATCACAGACCATACGAAAGTAACTTGAGTGACTCATATTTGCTAGCAGAATTCAACACATTTCTTGTGCCTCTTATCTTCTTACTGATTTTCATTCTTTTCCTTGGTTTATGTTGTTGTTAATAATGCTTTTCTTATTTTTTTTTTCAAGTCAGTGTGGATGCATTTGCTAAAACCTTTTTTTCCTCCTCCTGTTCTTTCTTCAGATAACAGTGAAGGAACCTCGGACACCTGATGACTCTGCAGCAATTGCGCTGCTCACTGTAAGTCGAAGTCCAGGTGGGCAAGGAGCAGTTAAAGTGATATGGGTTCTTGAGGAGGCTGCTGAACATGACCTGACCCCTCTAAATGGTACCCTTCACTTTAATGAGGTATTTCTGATACAAAATTAATGATTTACTGTTCTTAGATCTACAGATTTTTCTTTTTCTTCATGAATTTGTTGGCATGGTTCTTGTTACATGTTTATTAAGCTAGAGATTACTAAGTATGAGAACACTACCGAAAGGCTAGTTTGAACCGATGAGGAAAGCTGTTATGCTCCTTTTAAAGCAATATAATGTTATCAACAGAAAAACAGGCTTCTCAAATACAAATTGTTTTTACTGTTAAGAAAGAGGAACAGCAATGTACTGCATGTGAGTAAAGATTATAGGAATAATTATTCCGTTCCATTATCATACAATCAGAAAATAAATTTGAAGAGATGAGAAGCATGAAGAATGTTCAAGCTTTGCAGATTTTAAAAATTAATTAAATTCACCCTAGTGATTTTCAAATTGTACAGTTTTATCTGTCTTTGAGTTTCATGGCAGGTTAAAGCACTGAAACAAGAGATTGAATATTGGGTGTTGTCAAGCTATTATTATTTCAATATTGTATTTTACATGCTACTGTAAATATTTAATGAATAAATATGTTTTAAAATAAGGTATAAGCTATTCTGTCTGTCCAAAGCTACTCTGCATTAAATAGATAGGTATACCTTTATATTTCTTTTAATTTGCTGAAATATAACTTTTTTTGTAAGACACAGGTATCGGGCAAAGTTTTATTTCATTTTACTGGCCCATTTCTTCTGATAGGCCTGAAAATAGTTTTTATTCTTACGTATGTTCTTATTCTTAAGTTGTATGCATACATATAAGAATACAGGTATGTTCATATGGTCTACTAAAGTTATAAACGTTTTTTCCTATATTCTTCTTAAAGCATTTACTTTCTGTCAAAAATGTGGATTGGGTAGGAACTTGCTATGATCTCATATCTCATAATCTTAATAATAGAATTTGCATATTATATTGCATACGCTTCCTCTGGCTGAAAATTTCATGAGAATATAATTTAAAAATAATACCAGTTGTTATCCAGTTGAAAATATCCAGAGTATTTCTCGGATAGAACATAATGTTTAAGTGGCAGTTTTTACTGTTTATTAACCTGTGAGAAAACATTTTAGGTAAACCAGAAATTTCTTTTTTAAAAAAGGTTCAAAATATATCAAGCATATGCATACTTAACATGGATTGTTGACGACAAGTCTGTAGTATAATACTGTATTTTTTTTAGTTTCACTTCATGTATACATAAATATATATATATTCTGGTCTTTGTATGATCCAGACTGAATCCCAGAAGTTTATTGTTATACGTGCTGTAAAAGATGGTATCCTGGAAGGGAACGAAACATTTACCGTTCAGCTGGTCTCTGCTGGTGATGCAGAGATATCGCCTGTAAATGGTAAATAATTATTTAACTACATTCTATTTTTAGACACTTCATATGAGAATTCTAGTAAGCCTGTTCATATTAGACTGTGGTGCTTATGTATGTTGAGTTTTGCATATGAGTTTTGATATGGGTTCTTTGATTGTTTTGGAATGTCAGTCTTTTTTCATAAGTTGTTTACTCGTCTGTAGAAATGAGTGAGAATTTTAGGTCATATTTTTTCATTCTAAATTAATTGTTGGTATAAACTGCTGTTTTCAGGCATGAAAAAGCAAACAAAATACAGAAACACAGAACAGTTAACATTGTGCAAAAGGAGTTCATTAACAAAAAGCAACAATCAAACCCAGCTTCAGACCTGTAAGAACCTCTGGTTAGTTTTGAACTAACCATGCAGGGTGTTCATTTAGTGGAAAACCACACTAAAGGAGACTTCCCAATTAAACCGGTTTGCTGAGGGTGCTATCAAATTCTGAAGATTATAGAATGGGGCTTCTACAGGCTTTCTAGGCAGCCAATGCTTAAAATTCACAAAATTTTCATAAGTTAACTTTCAGTTGTACATTTCAAAAAAATATTTACTGTTAGAAGCTTTGTTCTTTCCATAGGTCTGGCCACCATCATTATTTTGGGTGATGAAGGAGCTTCTGGGGTGGTTGGAGTAGCTCATTCATTCAAGCATGTTCTGATTGGAGAACCTTCTGGCAATTATAATGGGACTGCTCTTATTAGGTAGGTGCATCTCTCATTTTTCCAAATAAAAGAGAATTTCAGAAGCAGTGAAGATCCATATTTTTCAAGCATTTCTTAATTGCTGTATATTATTACCTCTTCTAAAATTAGAACTATTTTAAACTTAGAAGTGTATTTTTAAAGAATGTCAGAATATACAGCACAGGAGTTAAAAACTGAAGAAACCATTGTGAAGATCTTTGTAATAACCTAATACATTAAAACTCAATCTTCACAGTGCTAATAGCATTTCTGTTGTGCTCAACAGTATGACATACTGTTTTTCTCTGGATTGGATATTAACTATTAAAGGCAGAAAATAAAACCTGTATTTGTGTTCTAACCTGCAGCCTGACTCGTGGCCCAGGGATTTTTGGTGAGATCATGATATACTGGAATATAACACCTCCTCATCCTACAGAATTTACTGAGATATCGGGAACCTTGACGATGAGAGACAGACAGTCTGCTGCAGTTGTTCTAATACAGGTATAAGAGAGATTTTACACCAGTAGCTATTTTGAGTCCTTCCTTTTATTTTGATATTATCTTGATTAGAAACTAATTATGCCTGCCTTCCAGGAAATGGTATAAATCCCTTTAGCTTTCATTGTTCATCCTCCCTAGGCTCTAGATGATGACCATCCTGAGGAGAAGCGTTACTACCAGTTTCAACTAACTGGAGTCAGTGATGGAGCACTCATAGATGAATCTAGCGATGTAGCAAATATTACCATGGCTGCCAGTGATCTTCCATATGGAGAGTTTACATTTTCAAGAGAATTATTCCAAACAACGGAAGAAGAAAGATGGGTATTAAACTTCTTTCCTATGTAAAATGTTCCTATGTAAAATTTCAGTATTTTTGCTATCTTTATGCTTATTTCAGAAGAAAAATAAATCAAAGTTTTCCTGTATTTATCATAGCACAAGCTCTATCATGCCTTTTGGACTTCTTTAATACGCTGAGAAAGAGTGCCATCTGCTAGGCTGCATATATATTGTATTTATTAAAAACAAGTGTTATCTATAAACCTGTTGAAAAGATGCCTTTAGAACAGTTTTGAAAGCAACTGTAATAGAAGAGCAAAGTTTCTAATATATTTATTTATTTAATAAGTACTCTTTTCCCCTTAGGTTAACATCACTATTGTGCGCTCCAGAGGATGCTACGGCACAGTGCATCTTTGGTTTCAGATAATAAATGGAACTGCAGAGGAGGGAATTGATTTCACTCCCACAGTAAGGGAGTTGTTATTTGAACCAGATGAGGAGAGTAAAATGATTTTGATTGAAATTCATGATGATGACATTCCTGAAGGTCCTGAAGACTTTTCAGCGATGATTACCAAAGTGGAACTCCAAGGAAGGTAAAGAAAAAATAGCTTGTTGCAAATGAGATTGTTAACAAGCTGAAAAACTTGATACTTCACTTACCTGCATAAAGTCACCAATGGAATTAAGCTGTTCTTATGTAAAACTTTATAAGACATTATAACACTGATCATGATAGAAATGGGAAACTCAGTTTTCTTAATATTAGCATAAACATTTTGCTGATTGAGAATACATTGCATTCATTTCTTGAATGTTTAAGAAAGAACTATTGACATGATTGTTAAACATTCTCTGACAAGTAAAATATGATTATTTATTTGAGACATGCTCCTTAAGTTATAAATACTATCTGTGGTTTAGAAGTGTCACAAAGAACACTTCCTACCAAAAGGAACAGCAAAGCAATGAATGCAGCTCTGCATTTCAAGCAGGGACAATATGGGATTTTCAAGTCTGCATGTTAATACTTCTCTGTTCTGTTCCATTCCCTTTTACTTAATATATATAGTTAAACATTTCTTTGCAGCCTGTCAAAAGAATAAGTGAATATTGTTTAAAATAAAGCATCAGATGTGCTGGAAGCCTTTTACTAAGTCAGAGTAAAGAAATGTTAAAATAACTCGTAAAAGTATTGTCAAATTTGGCTGAAATTACATAATCACTTTGTTAATTAAATTGATATTTATTGTTTTAAATCATATTTTTCCACCTACAATAATGAAGTCTGATATTACAGTAAGTATAGCTGTCATTCTTGGACATCCAGTTGCGATCTCACTTCTCTCTCATATCTGAAAACACTATCGGACTAATTTAATGTCTTAATTTTAAATGACTAATGATTTAGAATTTCCATATTTCATATACCTTCCAGTTAATATGCAATGCCTGAAACTGCTGTGTATCTTCATTTCATGCGCCTGTTATTCATGATCCAATGGGTTCTTCTTTGTGTGAATACATTATGTAGAATAAAAACACAAATGTGGGCTATGTGAACTTGTCACTGTATGGAATTACTTTAATGTGGAACTGTATTTTTTACAGTAATCAATCTGTTCTCTCTTCTCATTTATATCCTCCTATGAGAAGTTGTATTAAAATTTTGTATTTGCAGTGACTGTGTTAGGAAAGATCATCAAAGTCTTGGATTCCAACAGAGGTACAAACACAGGTCATTATGATAGCCATGTAATATATTAGCAATGGGAATGACCTATACAGACAATTACTAGTTAAGATTTTCCTGATTGAAGTTTTCAAGGCTTCTTTTTTGAAGCATGTTGTCATGTGTAGTGCATGTGTTTCACTATTAATAGATGGTTAATCTGCTTAAAGTATAACTTCATGAATATTTTCTAGAGTTTCATGGGAAAGAAAAAAGTGGAAGATAAACATTGCTGGAAGTAAACTATTATTTTTTTCATATAGTGTTTTAAGAAAATGTGGCAAAAAAGTCTTTGTCGATTACTCTCAGAAAATAAAAGTATTTGTAGTAATCATTAAATTGACATTAATCTTAATACTTTCACAACTTTTTTTTTATTATTGTTATTTTTATTATGTTCTTGAAAGTGGATTTGATTTTACCATCAAAGAAAACGGTCTACAGGTGGATCAACCGCCTATAATAGGAAATATATCCACAGTGCGAGTAACTATAGCAAAAAGTGACAATGCAGAAGGCATCATAGAATTTGATCCACAGTACATCCTCCTACAAGGTTAGTTTGCTTTAAGTTTTCAGTGTGAGTTAGAAGGTAAGTCTGATTCGGACATAAATTTTTAAGTTAACTTCCAACATCTGCTCTGAGTTTTGATACAAAGTATATAAGCAACTGTAAATAAGTTCTTCAGCAGTTTTTCTTCATACTTTCTGTTGCTGTATCATGATTGCTCAGATTGTATTAATTATGAACCTAGAGCAATAAACTTGAGAGTGAGGGAACAAGAGAAATGGTCTACTATGTCTTTCATCATAAGAACAGGTCTTCTGTACTCAGAATATTCTCAGTTTGCAATTGAGACGCTCAGCAGTAATGCTGAAACTACTTCCATATTTCTAAGTGGAAGTTACCATAAGAAAATGTAACGGTTGTTTCGCTCAGCTATTTCTTATGTGTGTATTGTCATTAAAAAATAGTAACTAAGCTGACCTGATATTTATGCAGTTGAATAACAGTTGAAACCTGCTTATTGCTCCCTTGAAGAAAGTAAAAATACGAAAGAAATGGACATTTCATATCAGCTAAAATAATTTCATTCCTTGTCATTATTTTCCTAGATTCTCAAATACCTAGCTCCATTTCAGTTTGCTCTTCAGTATTTCTTTTGAATTTAAGCTGTTCCTAAGATGATAGCCTCTCTGCTTATGTGTTTAAAACCTATCTGAAATTTTGTTCATTTATCACATTGACTTTCCCATAATCCTGAAGATTTGTTTTTACATTCTCTGAAGATAAAATGAGCTACTATAGTATGATGAAGTGTCTTAGTGTGTAAACTTTTCTTTTAAAGGAACAATAACCAGTCATTCACACAAATGATTTTATAGCAGCATAAGATATTTTTTCCTATTATTTATTTGATAGAAGATGCTTACATTACCTTTAATCACTGACTAGAAATCTAAATAGAAAAATAGCAGGTGAAGTCTTTAGAACATAAACTTCCATCTTGATTGAAGAAGAAAGTATTACTGTGCTACAAGAAACAGCTTCTTGGCTTGCATTAAAATGATGTTAGTAGTGGAGTATTCAATTTTCAAAAGTAATGCTTGTGGAGGCTTCCTTTGTGTACAGAAAGAAATGGACTTAAGTACATAATTCTCTACATTTAAAAAATCTGACATAAAATATCTATGGTAATTTTTTCTTAATCATTCTTGTAGTAGAGGAAGATGCTGGAGTAATCATGATTCCTGTTGTGAGGAAGCGTGGAACTTATGGCTATGTAACAGCTGATTTTCTTTCTCGAAGTATTTCTGCACTTCCCAATGGTGTTGACTATGAAATCCATAACAACTCGGTCACGTTTTATCATGGCCAGAACCAGACTTTCATCTACATCTCTATTATTGATGATGAAGAAAGGTAATTTATTTTTCTGATGATTTATCATTAAATTACTGTTCAGTAATCCTTTTTTTTTTTTTTAGCATAAGCAATGTACTTATATATAGAATTGGAATAAAAAAGGAAATTGTTGCAGTGCTGAAAAATGCATCTAAATTTAAAAAGAAAAAGAGAAACTATTACTGAAGTTTCATAGACATATGAAATGTAGACAGTTTGTTAGATTATCAGAATTATTAGGTATTTATTAGATATTAGGTAGTTAAGATAAATGGGAGGAATGGGAAGTAGTGGTGGTGGTGGTGGTGGGGATTTCTCATAATCTTTCTCTCTCTCTCCTTTTTTTTTTTTTTTTTCCCCTTCTTCCAGTGAATTTGCAGAGCAATTTGAAATCCAGCTGACAGGAGCTACTGGTGGAGCAGTCCTTGGACTCCACCTAGTGAGCCAGATCACTATTGCTAAAAGTGACTCGCCCCTGGGCATCGTCCGATTCCTTAACAAAAGCCGAATTATTCTTCCCAATCCTGATACACCCATGACAGTGTCTCTGGTGCTGGAAAGAACCGGAAGATTGTTAGGAGACACACAGGTAGGCTCTGGCTGTCAAAGATGTTGGTTGCTTTCCAGTTGCTAGGTCAAAAAGCTCCTGCATTTTCCTTCAAAAGCTTTTTTGTGATTGACTTCTGATGGGATAATTACAGCTTTTTCTACACCTTTCTTGTGTATAGTTGCAGTATAGCAAAAAATGTAGTTAAACTTTTCTTCTATTTCTCCTTCTTTCTTTCAACTTTTATTATGGTCTGATGTTTTAAAGTAGCTCCTAATCCTGTCAGAAACATGGTTCATATCATACATCACAGGTTTCATTTAATTTAGTTGAATTACTTCCTCAAGCTAATCAATTTTTTTTTGTCAGTAAAATGTTCATTATGAATTTTCTAGGTTTCCAGACCAATGATAAAGAAAGATATAAATATGAACCAAGGCAAGCCTTTCATAGTCTTGACAAATGACTAGAAAATCTCTTTCCCATGTAAAAATTGTCTTAGTCTAGACTTTTTTTCTCTAGAAGTCATTTGAGAAAACAGGAAAAAATTAAAGTGATCAAAATAAAAATGATGTTTGAAGTGAAGAATATGGCCTTCTCAAAAGCAAATGTAATTACAGGAAATTTTGAAAATATTCTAGTTTTTAATCAGGCTGCTAAAGTACAAAAAATCATTTGAGGAATTTTAAAACTTTTATTGCAGAATATTAGATACGTGTTTGTCATTTTAGGTCAGATATTACATTTCATACAGAGTGAGTACTGATTTACTTGAGGAGCTTCCCAAAAAAAAAAAGAATCTGGACAAAGGCAGAATTAAAGACTGGCCTGTGTGTTTCCCATTATTTGCTCTAAATTCTAAAGAAATTTGTTTCATTTCTAACTATTTATTTAAATTATTAATATGTCGATTTTAATAAATTGGCATTGTTGTTAACTTCACAATATCCTTTTGTAATTTGTTATGCTTATTTTTCCAAAGGATTATTTAATTTTCTACATGCAGTTCATTATGAATATTTTGTGGTTCATTATTACCAACAAAGATTTAAACATCGTTACTTAGCAGATTAAGGAACTTTATTTCACTTATGGCGCTCTGTCATTTCTCACACTTGCAGGCCTACTGTAATATAGCATCACTCTTATTCTGAAACTGATTTCTTCCACAGATTAATTGGGACATTTTAGGGCCCAATTCAGAAGAGATTTTATCTCCTTTGAATAGTGACATTGGTGACCCTGTGAATGGATCATTTTATTTTGGAGAAGGAGAAGGAGGTCTGAGAGCTATTCATCTACAAATCTATCCTCATGAAGAAATTGAAGTTCAGGAGATATTTGTTATTAGACTGAGCCTTGTAAAGGGTGAAACAGAAATAGATCCAAAGGCAAACAACATTACACTAATAGTAAGTCATTATTGCTTTTCTGTTTTCTGAGACTTCTGTCGATATTGGTATTTATCCTGTGAAACTTTTAAAAATTAGTCATATGGATTTCATAGTTTGTCATTTAGTTTTCTTGTCTCTTCTACTCACACGTATCGGTATGACTTCAGTTCTTAAGAAAATGTAGCAAATAATCGATCAGTAAAAGTTAGTATACGAGCCCTGACTCAGCTGCCTTCCTTGCAGAAGTTTGTGGTTCTCTTTGGCGGGAGCATGGATGGATCTTAATTCTTAACTGTTCACCATTTTGACCTCTACTTCTCCTCCCACTAGCGCATATTGAAGAAATGAGAAAATCACAGTGAAAGACCAGTAGTCAGAGAAGTAAGGCAGAGAAGCTGTCAAGGACCAATATTTGCTTTAGGAATACTGCAGCTAAGGATTTATATATGAGACTTTTCTAAGAAGCAGGCAAAAAAAAAAAAAAAAAAAAAGAAAAAAGAAAAAAGAAAAAAGGTTGTGTTGTTTTTTCTGGCCAGTATTGTAATGTATTGGTGGACTTAACTCCTTTTTCCATAGGTTCTCCTTCAGAGACCTAGGTTTATTCCTTGAAATGAAATACATACCATTGCATACCATATTTCACCTTGCATATCAATGAATTGTTTTCTCCGTAGGCACCGGTGTTTGCGTAGAGCTAATCCAAGGCAGAAGTCTTTGATTCTTTATGTAACCTTTATGTCTGGTGAAACTACATCAATGTAGTAAGAATACAAAAATACTTAAAATATTTACTAATTAGATTGCTAGTTCTCTTTATGTATTTTTACCTCTGTTTCTCTCCAAGTGTTCAAAAGATACATAAAGAAGCTTTAGAGGGCAGGCTGGATTCATGGTAAAAATTTTAGAATAAATTTGCAGCAATTAATTATTATAAATACAACTGTCTGTTTGTATCTTTTGATCCCACCCAACAGATCTGGACAGTTTTGAGTTTGCTGAAGACTGAAAAGGGACACTCATGCTTTCTCTCTACTGTGCCTTAATCTTATCTCCATGGGATACTCTTTCCAAGTTCTTTCAAAATTAATTTATTCTCTCAAATATGTTTTAACCATTTACAATGTACAAGTTATTTATAAAGTGAGGCTCGAGTGGACAGAATTGTCATTGCTGTTTGTTTTCATATGAAATTTCAATTAATCAATGACAAAGATGTTTGTGTATTTATTGACAACATCAAATTTTGATTCGTATTTAATTTAGAACTTGCTCAGACTTCTTCAGGTATCACTGTAGGATCTTCTTGCAAATCAGCAGGTCGTCCACAGATCTCTTACAACAATCTTGTTTGTGTGCATGAATGCATGTGGGCTTGATATCACTCTTCTTGTACCCTGATGCTCCTCTATTCTGTTTTTTTTTTTTTTAATTCTTCTCGCAGACTCAACTACTACTGAGCTCTTGAATATTAAGATGAGATAACTCAATAGGAAGAGTTAGTAGATATATACCCTGTAGCATTCAACAACGAAAACTGCAATGATTTTAGCAAGAATATAGCTCAGTCTACATTTCTGATTTTGTTGTTGTTTGCTTTTTTTACAGATACAGAAGTTTGGTGATCCCAATGGAATTGTACAGTTTGCTCCTGAATCATTACTTGAGAGGAACTATACAGAGCCCTCAGCAGTGGAAGGACCACAAAGTATTACACTGTTTCTCAAACGAGTTCAAGGCACTTTGGGAAACGTAACGGTATTCTCATTCTTATCTGTTTTCCTAATAAGCAGTATAATCTGAAATCATCAGTGTGAACATATACAGAACAGAGGGAGTATTTTTTTTTCTGTTTCTTTCAATTGTTTGTTGCTCCAATTCATTTTTGTAATGTTGCCTTTCAGACTGAATTTAGCAAGGGGTTCAGCTTAATTGCCTGTGGTTTGGAAAGTCATATTCAGTCTCCTCACCTATAGAGAAAAAAGAAATATAGCATTGTGGTTGTCTCTCTACTTTCTTTGGCCATCTTCACTTGTGGTTTTGCTGGGAGAGGAGAGTATATTTTTATAGTGATCTTTCTTTGAGAACATCAAAATTTACCTTTTTTCCAGCTATATTTAGAAGGTAAGTTCCAACTACTTTGAACCACCACTCTCGGTGTTATTTAGCTGATGTATTTTTGAAGTCTGTGTTTTAACAATAATTTAATTGCTATTTATTTATTTATTTATTTATTTATTTATTTATTTTCTTCCAATTAATGAAAGAATATGCTGTATTAAATTAGGATTCTTGACCACTGTCTATTCTAAGGAATCTTGGAGAGAGGACAGACAGCAAAGATACCATGGATTCAAAAACAGAAACCATTTTTAAACATGGTTCAAAGTATGTGTATGTTTCTGATTCTGTGTGTAATTTTGTTTTCTTTTCATTTTCTAATTCATTTCAGGTTCACTGGAAGTTATATAGTGAATATGACATCACAGGTGACTTTCTTACAACAGAGGGATCTGTTGTCATTGCTGACCAGCAGAGTACAGCAGAAATAATTATCTACCTGTTACCTGATGATGTTCCTGAACTAGATGAGAACTATATAGTGCAACTGATTTCAGTAGAAGGTGGAGCAGATCTAGACGAAGATAAAAGAATTTCAAAGATCAATGTTTTTGCAAATGATGATCCCCATGGAGCGTTTGCTGTGTACTCTGATCAGCAGTCAGTATTGGTTGAGAAAGACCTTGATCGGTATGTTCAGATTAATGTAACTCGGCATGCTGGGACATTTGGAGAAGTGGTCATTGAATACCATATCTTGTCTCATCAAGAAGAAGAACTAATTGCACCTGAAAATGAGAGGGGATACCTCACCATAAAAGATGGTGCCAGCTTTGGTGTGAAAAGTGTGCCAATAAGCAGCCAGGTCTGTATAGGTTTTTTTTAGATCCTTAGATATCTAGTGTTTACTTTTGTCTTAATCACAATACAAATGTGCTGGAATGAGTTGCTAGACTCTCAGCTGTGCACCATGAAGAAAGAGCAAAGAAGACATTTTAAACCTTATGAATCTCCCATTTCTGGGTAGAAGCATAGTTAAATATTGTGTTTTCAGATGATATTTGCAAAATCACTTCTATGCATACATTTATATAGTTAGTTTCCATCACTGTTCTTCTTTATTATAATTTCCATATTTTATTATCTCATGCATCAAAATACTTTCTCAAGTTTCCGTTTTGGGTTTTCAGTAATGATCTGTTGCTGCTAACATATAAAGCAGCAGATATATTTGTTGTCAGCACTGCCAGGTTATTTGGTACGCTTAGTACAGAGTTACATTCACAGTGTGGTGAATCGTAAAGATGAAAAGTGAGCTAAGGCCTGCTTTTCCATTTACAATTTATTAAAATGACAATAAATGCTTTGCAAATTCACAGTTCAACAAACTGCTGGTCAATCACATTCTCTACACTGATGTTTTACCTGTAGTTCTTTTGTGCAAGATAATAAAATGCTAGTTTTGAAAAAACTGCTTTTGTATGTAAGTAGAACAAAAGTTGCTCATCAATCTGCCACTTAATTTTTTGAACTGGTGGATATCATGCTTTTTCCGGAATTAATTTTCTACCTTTTAATTTAAATTTTCTCTTTCAAAGGCATTCCTTTTATTGGGCTTGAATTTTACTCTGGAACTGATTAATGTAAGCCTGGTTAGGGAAAGTGCCAAGGATGTGCCTAAAATATTAGGAAAAGCAAAGTCAGCTGTTGTGCTTGTTCCTGCAGAAGCTGCCAATTCACAGGTCAGTATAATATTTCAGGCTGCAGTATAACATTTCTACCACACTGCATTCAAAAGATAAGTGCAGTTAGGATTCAGTTTGCTCCTTAATGTTTTTTTCATTGCAACTAATTTAATGACTGACAAGACTTCTGTAGCTATTATACCGTGTACTTCTTTTCTGGACACACATTTTTTAATTTCTATAGAAATGTGTTAATACTGCATGAAAATGTCTCTTCAACCAATAATTTTGATGTATATATGTATTTAAAGCAACAGTAAATAGTGTAAATTCTACACTTAATTTATGCTGTTCATTCTGAAAGTAATGCCTCCTATTTATTTCTGTGGAAACTACAGCAGATACAAAGAACACAATTACACTTTTTGGTAGAGCACGTTCTCAGCTATAACACACTATTTTTCAACATGGTCATCATCATTATCTGATCTGCACAGATGAGCTGATGGAGATGCTCTTCATTTCGTGATGTGACAACTGTGCATGGCCATCCAGAACATGGCTTGTCTTTCACGTCGCTGCTGCCACTGCTGAAACGCACCACCTGCCTGTCACTGTGCTCACACTCACTGTTTGGTCTCCATAAATGTTCAACAAGCATCAGTGAATGTCAGTGGGTGCCACTTTTTCTGCATGGAAGAATTCAGTGACACATCTTTGCTTCATTAATACTTCCATGTCAGATGTCACTCTGCCAGACTGCTCCTGTGCTGCCATCTGTCACATGGCAATAACATGCAATGGGATAGTGGCAGGAAGGTTCAGCCTGTACTGCCATACCACGAACATCTGCCTCTGATATCATGGGCTGACATAATAAAATAAGAGGCATTACTTTCAGAGCAGAATGTGTATATTCTTTTTTACATGAAATGAAAGTGCTGAGATTTAAAAGACATGAAGTTATTCCGAACTAATTCTGCCTTTAAGTACAGCAGCCCCAAAGTAGATAACAGCAACTATATAGTAGCTTATGCAAGAAGAAGTAGAAATCATGCTGGTTTTTAATGCAGTTGGCAATACATTTGGCTAATCACAGTGTGAGAAATTCTAACTTTGGCTACTTTATATGACAGTGAGAAAAGAGAATTTGCCTATTCTAATATGGCATGTGTGCTTCAGCTGATTTCTTATGTATCAGGCAAAGACAATGGAATTCTTAAATTTTAAGTTTTTGTTAAGTAATTTTATTTGTCTTAAAGCCCTGATATTTCTTTTAATTTCTAATTAAACTTAAAGCTCTATCAATATTGTTTACTTCAATATTGTTTCTGTCAATATTTATCCAGTTACAGTTTTTAGAATGTGAGAATTATCCTTTTAACTTTATTTGCTGCTTAAAGAAAAGTAGATTATGCCAGCAGGAATATTCTATTAACAATATCATATGGCAATTTGTTTTCCCTGGATACACAATTATCAATTCTATCTCTGTGCATGCACATATATACATATATACATATACGCAGTACTATAGCTATTACTGTGAACATCATGGACAGGTTGTTATGTTTTTCTTTTAATGTTTTCAAAAGTGAAATCCGAGTCATATTAGTTCCTTTCTCTGAGATTTAATTCTCAAAAATCTCAGATTTAGCAGAATTATTGTAGACTTGTTAAGGAATTGTTTGTGTGTATCTCCATATACTCCAAACTTACATTACAACTACATGTAAAATGATTGTGAAATACCTATTTTAAAATATATAGCATGCTTGCGCACATGTTATTGCCTATTCTTACTCCATTTTCTGTAAGAAAATCTGTCATGTTTCCCCAGGTTGGCTTTGAATCTGTGATTTTACGACTTACAAATATTGTAGCAGGGACAGGTCAGGCTGTCATAACCAGAAAAGGAGTTTATGGCTCTGTAACAGTTAACTGGATTTCAGGATACCCACCAGAACTAACCGCTCACTTCATTCAGCCAGGAAATATTACTCCTTCATTTGGTAAGTGCTTGTCTGAGGAAGGAGGTATGACAGTTGCATGACTGTTTTACTTATTGGTATATATATGTATTTCCTGTGTTAATGAAGTGTCATTAGAATGGAATTGTATGGTCTGATTTTTATCTGTAAGCAATATGTTTAATTCATGCATAAAGAACTAAATGTCATAGGTACCTATTTCTGAGGTAAGCATAATGCTATGCCCTGATGGACTTTTCCTTTGTATAGGAAAAGACTGTTAACCAAATTTGTTCTTGCTAAATGGAGTGGAATTGTGATTACAAACCCTATCACCTCAGCATATACTCAGGTAGAATGAGAATTTCTATTTAGCGTCTTTGAACTGTGCCCTCTCTCTTCTCTTTCTTTTACTTCAGGTATTGTTCTATTTTCCTCTGGTGAGCAAAGTAAAGTAATCTCATTTTGGGCTACTCCAAACATAAATAAACGTGAGTCATTTGCCATCTCTTTAACAGAAGTGCACAGCAATGTGTCTGGTGGGGCTCAACTGAGGTAAGGTTATTACTTAAAATTTTTAGTTTCACAGATACTGGAAGAATTATGATCTGTATACAGGAATATGCCTTGTAAAAATCACTTTTGAGTTATAGACAGATAGGAAGATTAGTGCCTTTTTTGGTAAATCTGTAAATCTTGTTTCAGTTCTACAGATCCGACCTTACCAGAACTGACGCTTCTCTCAAATTCCAGTCTGTTTCGTGGCAGGAGGATACAGGGTGTCCTGAATGTGTCTCAAATCATAGGGACAGTTAAGAAAATGAAGAACCAAGATCGACAACTTTAGCCAGGAAGCTGAAGAATGAAAACAATTCTAATAGTTTTCATTAGTCTCCCTAGAAATTCGTAATAAGATGTTCTTAGGTAACAAATGCTATTTCAAATAAATTGAAACAAAAACAATGTTCAGAAAATGCTTCATTTATATTAAAAAATATTTTTGTTCTTAAAAATAGAACTATTTCATTTAATGTAGTCTTCCATCTCAAATAGATTGTTACCTATTCTTCAAACTATTTTATTTTCATTCTTCCTTATTTATTGATAGCTAAAAGTGGTATAAAATGAATGGACATAGAGCTACACCGTGTATGGAGAAAGGTATTTGCTTCTCCACATTACAATTATACCGGCAAGTCAGAAGGAAGTAAGGAATGAACTGGATGACTAAACTCCCTGGACAGACCCATTCTCCTAGGCTTGTATGTTCTGTGGACTGGTGTCCTCAGAGCACCTATTTAACATGTGAGTTAAAAATCTTGAGTGTACAAGAATGATGTTTTTAGAAAACTTAGGACTAGATCCCACAGGAGGCAGAGCTGATAATTTTGACTCCCTTAGTGATGAAAAGTGTCTAGTTTGTTAATGAAAATGACACACTGTAATTGTAGTGCTAATTGGTAGCCTATAGCGCTGAATACTGGGTCAGTTACAGCAGAAATGTAAGGCCCAAAGTTTAGCATAGGCCTTTTTGGAAGCAGATTAACAGAGTCTTAAGCTCTATGTGTTTTATTTCTCATAGTAAGGGTATATATTTAATATGAATATAGTAGAGTTCAAACTGATACTTGTTAGTGGTGCTCAAAACTGGAAAAAACTAGTATGAGTAATACTGAGAGGGAATGGTTAGTAGTTCAAAATCCCACTAAGTCTCCAAATAGATTCTATCTGCTCCCTGGCTAAAATGGTAGATCTGCTATCATCAGTCTAGTCCACAGTTTTCATTTTGTACAGGAAGTTTGTTCTATGGTTAAGACTGGTATTTCTCTGAGAGGCAGTATTGTAATGTATCTCCCTGCTTTTTGCCCACAATAGAAAAACATCATACCTACTTTTCCCTTTCCATTTTCTCATGAAGTCCTTGCTTAATTTATCCTTTATTCTGTGTTAACTCAGGTTGTATTTAGCCTATGAAAGGCTGTTTGACAATAAATCAAACAATGTTTTAATTAAATCTATTTACATCTTACCTTGTATAGTTGCTATTTCTTCCCTCAACTGTTATAAATTTTTCTTTTAATTCAGTTTCTTACAGTCTTCATTGGTTGTTCATTGGCAGCTGTTCTGTGTCTTTTAATTTTCTTATTTCCTGTTTGATCATTCAACTTTCAATATCTTTTCTGTTTCAGATCAGGATTTACAATAGCTGAAATTGAGCCAATGGGGATATTCCAGTTTGCTTTTAACTCAACATTCGTTTCAGTTGAAGAAGATGTTGAGTCAGTCACACTGCATGTCCAAAAACTATTTGGATTTCGAAGTAATGTCACTAAATTGACATATCAGACCACTCCAGGAAGTGCCAAACCACTAGAGGACTTTAGGCCTGTTCATAATGGGGAGCTTATATTTGCACATTTTCAGACAAATGCCATGATAGAAATATCAATAATTGATGACACTCTTTCTGAAATTGAGGAATATTTTTTTGTAAATTTGACTGCTGTTGAAATTTTGGATTTTCAACCTGCTAAACTTGACTGGAGTCCACGTTTAAATCCAGCTTTCAGTGTTGCAACAATTAATATCCTGGCTAATGATATTCTTCATGGAATACTAAGTTTGGGGCCAGAGTTTATTTATGTTGAAGAAGATGCAAACAGTAATACTCCCAACACGGTGATAATTAATATCAGAAGGACGCAGGGGTTTACTGGCGATATTGAAGTAACCATTAAAACCTTTGGAGGAATAAGTGCACAGAGCGCAGTAGATTTATATCCTTTTGAAAATGTATACGGAAAATCAAACTTTACATGGGCAATGGAAGGAGAAGATTTTGAGGAACAGTCAGTCTCTCTGACTTTGCTGGATGGAGAAAGAGAAAGCAAGGTGTCCATAAAAATTTTTGACGATGATGAGCCTGAAGGACAGGAATTTTTTTATGTTTTCCTCTCAGATCCTAAGCATGGAGCTCAGATTGTGAAAGGAAAGGATGAATATGGATTTGCTGCTTTTGCAACTGTGATTATTGCAGGTACCATTTTTTTTTTCCCTGTAAATAAGTAAATGTATTGGAATTAAGTAATAGAAGAAAACTGTAGGTACTTACAGCAATATTTATGTAAACTTTTGCTTTTCTACTGGACAATAAACAGGGTATTATGTTGTCAAATCTTGACTTTTTCAGTCAAATCTTGACTTTTTCAGTTCGGAGAAAGAATCTAATATACCAAAGCCCAGTATGCATCCATTAGCAGTTTAGCACAAAATACACTTACAGATGCTGCTCATCTCTGCTCTTATTCCTGTAATGAAGGGAAAGGCTAAGTTTTAGTGGCTTTGTGGCATACGTAGTAGCATTGCTTTTTTTTTTTTTTTTTTTTT
>JACDJE010000291.1:714534-726550 GCA_016647715.1 Pavo muticus | reverse complement strand
GTATTTTGATACTATATAATGCAGTTATTCATTATAGTCATCCTCTGCTTCTGGGGATGACGATAGGACTGAGCTTAAATGGATATTTAGAGAAGAATTTTTCTTTCTATCACAGCTACTTTTCTTTGCTACTTTGAAGGAGAGATATCAGACCTCCCAGTTTCGCTTTGTCAAATTACGTGTAAGGTACAGCATTTACAGGAATGTGTATTCAGATTGTCTTGAGAATGCAAGATACATGATGGGAACCAAGATTAATCTTTGCTATTGAGTGTGTGCAGCAACCAAAATTATGTACCAGGAATAGACTGTTTAAAACATAGGTGCACAGTCTGTCAAACTCACCGTGCAAGTAACCAATTGGACATAACGTGCCACTTAACTAAATGGGTGTGTGTGTAAGGACCGACTGCAATTTGAACTTGTATTTAATCCCACAGAAGTATATTACATATTCTAGAGCTATACCCTGAGCATAATGTGCATATACAGTAAGATCAAGAGACAGTTTAAGAAGTATCAAAGCACGTGTCTGCATTTAACTGTATAAAAATACCACAGATTGAATATGTATGCATGCACAAAAGCAAATGCGATTTCTGTCAATTGTTAGTATGTGTACTGATGTTTTAAAATGCAGAGTAGCTCTCGCTAAGTTTAAGGAGAAATCCTTTTGTCGCAAGATTTTATGGGTCACTGTGGAGGCATTAATTTCCCTTCATTAGCTCTGTTTTTTGGGTTTTGTTTGTTTGTTTGTTTGTTTTCTCCTTTGCTGCTTTTCTGAAGTTATTTACGTTCTCATGAGAACAACATAGTATTTTCCAGCTCTCTAGTTTCACACACTGAATTAAAGAGGAGAAAACAAATGTAGCAATATGGAAAAATGACTGAATTCAATGTAATGGGTGAGCAGAATAAGAAAGGTGAAGTCATGTCCTTGGAATCTTGGCATGTCATAGGAAGCATAACCAGCCATGACAACACTTACAATCTAGGGGCACAATGAAGACAATTTCTGTTTAGAAAAAAAAGTTCTAAGGGGTACAGTAGACATGTTATAGCCAGAGTGGGTATCTCATAGGGTGATTATAAATGAAGTTTAGGAGACTGTTCTTGACCACGCTAACACCTAGTCTCTTGATGTCAGGGGACAGAAATTCAGTCAGTTTGCTGAACACTGATTGAAATACCAGCTGAACACTGCTGAAAATATAGATTTATGTTCACAGGTGGTACGAGGATTCTCATAAGAAATTTACTTTCAAAGGAATTTTGCAGGTTAAAATACGTAAAGTGCAGAAATGCCAACAGTTGAAGTTGGAGATAGATATGGAACGTACATAAAGAATAGTAATACCAAGGGAAATTTTCTTGAGGCATCCTATAGTGGTCCTTTGGAGCATACTTTTGGTACCTATTTTTTTATCTTTATTTTATTTTTAGAGAAAAAATATAATTTAGTCTCAGCTTAATTTCCTAGCTAATTAATTTCTTGGACTGTTTCCTATATAGGAAGTGATCTTCAGAATGGCATTTTGGGATTCATTCCGGAAGTACAAAGTGGTCTTATACTTGATGAAGACTCAGGAAACAGAGAGGTGCTGCTAGTTGTTGCAAGGCAACCAAACAGGTGCAGACAGCAACTGATTCAAGTATTCTGCGTACATTCTGTGTTAAATCAAGGGTGCTGCTGTTAGTGGAAAAGATTATCGTAGAATTTTTAAAATAATTTTTGCCTTTCAGCTCATTTAATAATTTCCCAGATTTTGGCAAACTAGCTTTAATATGATTAGGCCTGTCACTGTGCTGTTATTAAACAAAAATGTAAAACCTCACTATGTGGCTGCTGTGTGGCTGTGAAAGTTTTGCTTAGGTTAAGGATTTACACTGCTGAAATTAAAATTCTCATCTTCCTGCACAGTATGAAGAAGGTATGAATATTTGAATGAGTAATTAACACAGTGCTTAAGTGTTAGAACTATGCTTGTGTCTTCAATAGCACAGACTCTGTATTTTTTCTAACGTGTGTATTTGTTGTACATTTGTATGTACTTTAAACAAATATCCTCAAAGATTCCATGTTCCTCAAACTTACAGGAAAGTCAGGTTCTGCCTGGCTTTCCAGACAATTGTTTACCTTAGTATTAAAGAAAGTAATTGAGTACATCCTTGAATTTCAAGCACCAGTTTCTGTTTTGCAGCTGTTTTCTAAAGGAAAAGTCAAGAAGAATGTGGGTGCTCATCATTGCTTTATTTTCTTCCCGTGTTATTTTTTGTAATCTCTACATATTTGAGAGGAAGTAATTTACAGAGTTTTCCATCTTAAGTCAGCTTGTTGCTTAGTTCATTTTGAACACGTTTATTCTTTTAATTTGCTTATAGGGCATTTGAAGATGTGAAGGTCTTTTGGCGTGTGACATTTAATGAAACAAGTGCTGTCCTTCTGAAGGATGGTGTGAATTTGGAGAATGAACTTGTGTCTGTGCTGGGAGCCACTACCTGCATGGCAGGTCAAACGATGTGCAACTTCTCAATTGAAATAAAACCTGATAATGTAAGTAGTTAGTGCACATTTATATACAGTACAATGTCACTGAATTGTAATTTATCAAGATGAAAAAATAAATCTCTGGTACTGAGGAACTGATACGTAGGACGTGGCTTGAAAACAGTAACAACATCTGCTCAGTTTCTCTGGAAACAGATTTTATTTACAGGTTTGTACTGCCTCCACTGTAAAAATTGGTAAAAATTCAGAAAAGAGTTGAGTTTTTAATTTGAAGAGTAAACTACAGGCCTCACTTTCCACAGAACTATAAGAAAAAACAGAATGGTGTCATTTCACTGAAATGTTTGTTCATATGCTAAATTCTCAACCTTCACACAGAAAATTTTTTAACTGTCGAGCACTCATTTGTGTGATTTTTACGAAACATATCCTATAAAAAAAATCCTATAAAAAAATAATGTTTGCAAAAAACTTCTAGTACAACTTCTCTGTATTTTTTACTTATGTCTCACATGATGATCTGTGAATGCTGCTCAATCATAAAACTGTAAGAACCTCTGAACATCCAAAAATCTGTACATATCCAGGTTGAGAGTAATGAAGTCTGGTTTAGCAGCCATCATCCACTGAAACCATTTAGCATTTGCCAGTTGGGTATGCATAAGCCTAATTGCCTCAAGAGGCCCACCTCAAGCTCAAAAACTCAGCTATAATTTAATTAACACAAAACACAACATTCAGTCACTTTTGTTGAAGATAAAATGATCACTGTATAGAGCAGTCACTTAAGAAATGTGGGATTAATGTTTCTCATTCTTATAGAGTGTTCAAAAATTTTGATACTTCCCAGGGAATTATCTAAGCAGCTAGGCTAGTGGCAAAACTGAAGCATGGGGAACAGAAAAGACTGCTTTCTAGAAAGTTGTGCAAGAATTAGAAAACAATAAGAAGGGTGCATTGTCATAGTTCATGAAGAGAGCCATGTTCCTTCTTCAGATGTTATTTTTAAATTAAAGAGCCAATGAATAAAATATATACAGTAGTGAATCACAGGTTATTTAGTTTAATGGAGAGACATCATTCTTTAATAATCGCTGTGCAGCAGTTGCAGAGACATGCAGCTCAAGTGTGTGCTGATGTAACAGTTGCTAATGGAAGTCAAAAGGTTCCTGTGGCATTCTGATAAATTAGAGCCTGCCATCAACTAGTCAAGATAATTCTATTTAAAGAATGACTCAAGAATTACTTAACAACAGCTTAATTAAAAATATATGCTAGTTAACCCCCAATATATTGCTGCTGTGCATTTTTTCCACAGTTAATTAGGCATGCACATGTTTTTTTGTAAGGCAAAAAGAAAGTACAAATTTCTCAGAAAATGTATTGCACACGAAACTCCATGATCTGGAAAGTGAAGCTCTGAAAGAGCTATGATGTCTTACAGCAAAAATATCAATACCTGTAATGTATAAACAGCTGCTTTACTGCAGTCATTGTGTGAAAACCTCAGATGTCACTATTGCACATGATAGTGTGGTGCCTATTGCAACATTAGTTTTTGGGATATGCTTTGTCGTAATTACTGCATATTGCAATAAAAGTGTTTGTGATAAGTGTTAGTGCAGGTAATTCATTGTGTATATATAAAAAAAATGTATACACTTTTTAAAGCTGGTAGTAATTAACAGACCTTTTAATGATATGAAAAATTGTTCCTCATTTATAGGTACCTGAATTTGAAACATATTTTTTTGTTGAGCTGTATGCTGTAAGTGCAGGAGCTGCATTGAACAGCAGTGCCAGATTTGCATTTGTAACAGTTCTTGAAAGTGATGCACCTCATGGTTTAGTATATTTTGCTGTGGGATCTCGTTTTGCTGTGGCTCATAAGAAAACAACTTTAATCAGTCTGCAAGTGCTTAGAGATTCTAGTACATCAGTAACCACAAAGGTTAGCTACAACATGCAGGTAAGAATGATCTATTATTAAATCATTGCTTATTCTCTGAAGTCAATTTGACTACAATTAGCATTTTTTGCAGAAAACAGTCAAATGGTTGCTGGGTCCATATGGTATAACTGCCTCATTTTTCCGTTAGTAAAGAGATTTGGTTTCATTACACTGTCAACAGTGATTTTGTTCATAGTACCTTCCAGCAGCCTCAAAGAGAATGATCAGTCAGGCATTAAATACGTTTCATTCTTTGTCCTAAGGTTCTTTTTAAACTCAGTATTTTGAAGCTTATTTCTCTGAAGCTAAGTCTTTATCATGATGAGTATGACTGTAATGATTTAGGAAACCAATGTGTCTACAGTGTTAGGTCACAGATCTATTAATGCTTAGTTCAGTCTTAGAAATTGAGAGAGTTCTTTCAGAATTTTTTTCCATGTTCTTGATGTACTAAATATGAAAATTCTTTTCTGATTGAAAATATCGTGCTTAAGTGAATTTTGTTGTCCTCGTTCATTTTTTCTTTTCTATATTTATAGCTTTAAAACAAAAATATCCTATCATCTGCTGACCCTCTTATCTTCAAAGGAATACCTCATTTTCATTGAGGTATTCTTTGAAGTGTGTATACTGAAATTCAAACTATTACCAGTTCATATTATTTTTGGCACAGATTTCTGGAACATTTACTTCGCATCTGTATAGTTTTTACTTACAGATCTGTACCCTGAATTGATGGTACTTCATCCTACATGTATAAACTTACATGGACCCCTCTGGATGGACCCCTTATTGATATCTGTTTACCCAGAAAAGCTTTGTGATTATTTTTTCTGGAAAAAAGAGAGAGCGCCTCTTTACTGATTTGGATACATATAATTCTTCCTTCTAGGTTCCCAGTGACCAAAAGCGATAGATTTCTGTTTCAGGGACATATTTCATATAATGTAATTGTGATAATTGCTCTTAGGAAGTGCATTTTGAAAGGAGATTTTGTTTTATGCAACTGAAGGTTAACCACTTAATATATGTTTGTTCAACAGCAGCTGTTTTTGAACAATCATATCTATCATCATGTTACCTGAAACTCTTTTGGTTTGTTTTAAGGAGCTGCAAAAGCCTGAAACTATTGGTCGGACCTTCATATCTCCAGCTGTTGCGGGGCAAGATTTTGCCAGATCAGAAGGTTTACTGACTTTTGAACCTGGACAGAGAAATAAGTTTCTGGATGTGACCCTTACTCCAAAGACAGCATCATTAAACCCGTTTCCTAAATGCTTCCAGGTTGTGCTTTCTAATCCCACAGGAGGTGCCAGAGTAGATGATGTCTATGGTGTTGCTAATGTCACCATTGTCTCTGATTTGGGCTCCTTGCCATTCTGGATGCTGATTGATCAACTGCATCAGCCTCTTGATGACACGATTTTACAAAGAGTCCTTCAGAATCTGAATGTCAAGGTGGCTACAGAAACTACTGAAGAACAGCTTACTGCTGTGATGCATGTAATAAATAAGGTAAATGTTTCCTGATCTTTCTTGAAAGACCAATGACTTCAGTAAGTACGATCTGTGATAAGATCAAAGTTATAATTCACAACAAGGACCCAGAAGCATAGATTGTGAAAGTAAAAATAGAAATCACAGGTACCACAGTCAAGGAAGAAATTTGTTGCTAGTTAGGATGATGACAGGAAATCATAGAACAATTAGATTGAGAAGATCAACCAATATTAATTTTGCATATTTACACATAGCTCAAGATTTTCTGCTATACAGAATTTTACCTTCAATGCTATACTTTCAGAGAACTTATTCTTGTTTCTTGAAGGCCACATCTTTGTTGGGTCTAGTCCTGGTACAAGACAGTAAGTTATTCGTATCTTCTGCTGTCAGCACACAGACAGATCATACCATGGTCAACTGGAGTCCACTGTACTCTTAAGTAGGCATACAGCTTGCCTTTATTCCTGTGGTTGCTTTGTTAATCGAGTTGGTGCTATAGCTGGGCACTCTAGTATTGTACTAAATTCTGTGAAAACTCTGGGTCTAGTAGTCTAGTTTTGTGGCATTGTGGCTCTTCTGCACCTCTGGAATAATGCACATGAACTGAATAACAAGCATCTAGACATTATTGAACATTATAACACTATTCAAATCAAAAATTCTCAAAAGGATTACACTTTTCGATTTGTGAAAGAAAGAATACCACATGGGTTCTTTATCAACTCCGTATTACTGAGCATATCTTTATGTAATTTTGTCAGTAGAGTGCCCCTCACATCTTAGTAGCAGCGATTAGAAAAAAGTGTCGTGAATTTTCAGAAAGAATACTGGGAGAAAAATTAAGATGTTGTAAAAGATAAAAAAGTTCAGTGTGAGGAAATGTTTTAAGCAGACTTCTGTGCATAGAATGCTGTCTGATATTTTTTTTTCTTCACAATAGGTTACAGATGTAGGTGAAAAACATTTACTCACTGGTAAAAGCAGAAGTCTTTTCTATGAGATACTCTGTGCTCTCGCTAGCCCAAAACGCAAGGACACGCGAGGATATAGCCTGCTTGCTGAGGTGACTGAGAAGTTTGCTTTTTCTTTGCTGACTGAGATAATGTGTGGATCACCGGGGGAGAGGTTAGTGAACATGAATTCATAGTTTTTATTTGAAATATATGACAAAATACTGACATAGACATGAGAAGATTTAAGTGAAATTTTTAGGTGTGGGTCTTGCCTATCATCTAACATGAGGCATTAATGACAACATGTTGTGCTCTGTAACAATTGTACAAAACACAATATAGGCTCTATGATATGGGGTCATAAATAACTGGTACACTGATACAGGGTAGCTGCAAGGGTAAGTTAGAAAGTCTCAGACCTGTTCATTCAGCTTTAGTTCAAAAACTCTCAGGAAAAAGGTCCATTAATATTTTTTGTGAAAAAAAATTATAATTACATGATGGAGAGCTACCTTCTAAGGCTTAGGCGAGTGAGAGTAAGGAAACCACAAGTTTTACTGGCACCTTTAATTCTGGGATTCTTTGATTTTGTTCACTTGTACATTATTTTAAATTATGTCAAATTGCTACTTTCATCTACAAGTGCATAGTACCTTGTGGTCGGACTAATGTGTAGGAGCATTAGTTGGCTTTGGAAGTAGATAACTATCATTCATGAAACAGATGCTTTTAAACAGTGTGTTTCTCCCACTGTGAATCTATTAATGACTATCTGTCTGAATTTTAGAAAAAAGGTTTCCCTACTCCACATCCCTGATTATCAGCATGATTTAGATTCCTATCTCAACTTCTTTTGGAGATGTAATTTTTTTTCCTATTTCTTTAATTGTAGGGGGTCTGAGGTCCATCTCAGCACGAAAGGCAGTAAATGACATAGATACAGACGTTCCCCAGAACAGAACTTGCAAGTTAGAATTCTTTTTTTCTGAGTCTATTTGCATTATCTACTAGAAGGTAAAGCAAGATCATCAGTTTTGATGTATCTTCCTTTCATAGACTCAGTTCCATATCAAGTTATAAAAAGAGTAACTTAGTTTACTAGGGAGTAATTTTGTTTGCACATCATGATAAACAAAACCCTGAGGGGAAACAGAGGATTTGGAATATGCAAGTACTACGTGCATATATACCTCATGTATATAATACTTCAGCCTTTCATTGTTTTTCACAGCAACTGAAACTGTCTATCAAATGTCTTATAACCTTAAATTATGGAGGAATAATATATTAATTACAAATATGCTTTAGAATCACTCTGTGAAAAGCAGCTAAAGCTGAGTTCCACTTTCTCTTGCTTTTCCATTTCAACAGAGGCAAAAATATCCTTGATAGCTGTCCGTACATTGCAATAATGGCTCACAACTGGTATCCTCAGCAAATCAATGGACACAGATTTGATGGAAGAGATGGGGATTCTATTCAAGTGCCTGAGCATTTATTAAAGGTTTCTGTTGTATTATCTGCTCCCCAAGAAGAGAATTGTGAATCTATACAGTTCACAGAATACAGCAGTCAGCAGTGGTTTCTCACTGGAGATAAAGAACTTGCCCTAAAGAACAAGGTTTGAAAATAATACAATTTATTTTTACAGTAAATCAGCTCAGTTAAGGTACTGCTCAAAACAAACAAAGTTCACTTAAAATAGTGTGAGTGTGTGTGTGTGTTTCTGAATAAAATGAGCAGTGACTGTAGAATTTCAATAAAATTTGTATTCAATTTCAGGTTTTTTCTATGAGTTTGAAGAGTCAGAGCTCAAACCCTTTGAAAGACAGCAATGAAGTAATCTATCGGATTTATGCTACGGGAAGTCGGATTGTTCCACAGAAGTCTCTATGTCTCCTTTGGAATCAAGCTGCAGAAAGGTTATTTTATTCATCTGTTTAATGTTCCGGTGAACCTGTGTGTTTGTCTAAAATGTAATACCTGTGATGAGGTCATCTGTAAGTATAAAATTATTTCCATTTCCTATCTTTTTTTTTTTTTTAAACTTTTCTGGACATTGTACTACCGTACAAAAATTTTTGTACAATAAAATAGGTAATTATTCTAGCTCAGACACTTCTGAAACTTCTACTTTTGAGTTCTTTCACCAAAATACCATTTAGGTTATGTAAAAATGAGGCAGAGCTGACAGGGCATAAATTCCAGAATTGCATTACTTTGTCATTCTTAATGTTTTTTACCTCTTTACAATTGTTATCAGACAACACTTAAAATCCATTCTTACAGAAGTAAAGTATTAAACGTGCTTCTCCAGGGTTGCTTCAAGTCACTGACTCAGGATATTCCTAATTTTACTAGCATATAGACTTTTCTCTGGGTCTGTAAGAGAAGTAACTGTATAACTGAATAAAATAAAACTTCATAAGGGCAGATCAAGGATTTATTTAGACCAGTAACCTGTCTTCCATAGTGGCTCAAAGAGGATGCCTGTGGAACAGTAAGATCAGAACGATCATATGTCTTACCTACCCTAATACCACTCTCTGTTACCAACTGTTTTAAACTTCAGTGACTCCATGAGCTGGACTTTCCAAGTCATTACTTCATCCAAATCATTACTCCACCACAAAACTGTGTAGTTTCCTTGCACCACTGAGACTTTTAGAATCTGGCACATCTTTTGACTATGATGCCTATAAGGCTACGATTTTTTTTTTACAGAAAAGACACCAGTTGCTTGTTCTGAATATCAGTGCTACTAGCTTAATTTGATGTCTCATGTTTTTCAGAAGAGGTGATGGACCTCTCATCATTTTCTGTTCTTACTGCTGTTCATACCATTGTAAACAATGGAACAGAGTTTTGCTTGTGGTTCTCCAGTGCTCCATTGTTTAGTCTGCGTCCTTCCCATTCGCACAAAATAAATTGGCGAATTCAAAGAGAATTTTGTTCTGTACTCTGCGAGATCTAGTTGGTTTGACTCTGATGTCATTAAAATGACTTGATCAGTCTGAAACTGATGTAAACTATTTCTATGCAGAAGGGAGGGGCAGCAGGATGTACCTATATTCTCTCAATTTATCTAGATGCTATCATAGGCAAAATGTACTTTCCATTAGAAAGTACTTGATATGTCAACTGTGTTATCCTCTTCCCAAGCCAGTTCAGCAATACTGAAAGACAAACAGAACATGATGCTAATTTCAAAACAACAAATATCAGTATAAAATAAAGTATTCTTCACAGTGGAGTAAGGTATAGTGCAAGTGACAAACAATTTGAACAATCAGCCCCATATTTGTTGCAGAACTTTTAAAAATATGACCACAGAAGTTCTTTAATGGAAAAAAAGACGTTCATTATTATCTATTCAGAATTTCTTTATTATTTCTTTATTATTTCTTTATTATTAAAATAATAAAAATGAAAACAAAGCTATAAACAATATTTTAATTTCATGTAAATGTTTTATTATGAAAGAGATCACAATGAAATATTTACATACATGTAATAGTTTAGAAAACTTTGTTTTTCAGAGATAAAATAAAAATTTTGAAGGTTGCTTACCATGCAAATTACACAAATCCAATTACAACTTCGTAAATCTTTGTTCTGCAGTTGGTTATCTGATAGTGGGTTCTGCAGAGTGATTGATGACACATCAAACTATGTGGAATGTGCTTGTTCTCATATGTCCATTTATGCAGTGTATGCCCAAACAGACAACTTGTCTTCGTACAATGAGGCCTTTTTCTCTTCTGGATTCATCTGCATTTCAGGTCAGTAGATACAATTTTCTAATTATCAGCCACTAATGACCAGAAAGATTAATTGACTTTTAACAATTTTAGTAAATCATGACAGTCTTTTTAACTGGAGGAGTATTAACTAACTTCATACTATTAAAGTTGCTATCTGGCCTGGTATATGTACATTTACGAATTTTCACACTGAGGAAAAATGCAGACCAGGAGAGAAGAATGTTGTTTTCTTTATGTTGTTTTATTGAACCATGCAAAAGTGGAAGATGTCAATTATTTAGGGCAAAAAACTTTTAAACCCTAAATCCTTCTCTGTCTGTAGCAGCAGTAAAGTCAACCTTTTTTTGTCAAGTCTTTCAACCACTACTGTACTTCACCTGAAAGTTCTTTGACAAAAAAGTTTATGGTTTACACTCAGAAGTGATAATTTGAGGGAGATAAGACTCCATATCATGTATAGTGTTTTCTTGCATGCTGCTTCCCAACTGCAGTCTGACATCTTGGGAGAAGCACAAGAGTTTAAACTTACCAGGATCATGATTATATTTATTGACACCTATGGTAGCATTTGAAAAATGCTCGAGGCCTGAGACAAGAAAGAAATCTAAATTTTAAAGGTTATTGACATTACCCCTTTCACATTGCAGTTCATTTGTGCTGCAGTCAGTCCTAAATAAAGTACTTCCTTCTTCACCTCTTGATGGGCACTGTGCAAGCAGAACCTATGAGTAATGAAATCAGCAAAAATAAAATGCTAAAGAGATTCTTGGTCTACCCCTCGGGCACTTAAATGGTGTTCTGGGTCTACTCCATGAGAGGTTTATGAGTTCTTTGCTTTATATTTAACTATTATGGCAATCATTCATATTCAGAAATAAAAAAAATACTTTGCAAAAAGGACTGCTTTACATTATGTAATTATTTTAACTCCCAGTCCTATGAAAAATAGATGTTAAAAGTAAATTCATGCGTGACACAAAATTAGCATGTTCTCCTAAGTTTTTATTCTTTTAAATTTTTTTTTATCATGATCTGCACCTTCAAGAAAGCCAACATTGTTGTCTTTCTGTAACATAGTTTATTAGTCTAAGCCTTAAATTTCCATTTTTCTTGTTTCTGTGTAGGTTTCACTTTGGCTATTATCTCCCACCTTTTCTGCACCAGATGTGCAATGTTTGCAGCTAAACTTCTCACTCATATGATGGTTGCTTGTTTGGGTACTCAGGTAAGAAAAAAGGCTGTGGTCCCTAAGTATAAATTAAGTAAATCTTTACTTTCCTTTTTTTGTCAGTTCCATGGCCATGGGTGAGTAAATGTGTCCTCCCCTCCCCTCCCC
>JACDJE010000291.1:660680-713180 GCA_016647715.1 Pavo muticus | reverse complement strand
AAGCGCTATGCTTTTGTCTTGGAATAAGCACTTTATAGATTGTGCATGCTTACTCAGCTTGATGCATCACATAGTCAGCAAATTTTAGTGTGTACATCTAGGCCATTTATACAGCGCATGCTCTGTGTCCGTGGAAGACACTCAGTATTACGAGTGACACAAATGTACGGTAAGTTTTGATTTCTGTGTGTGAGTTGTTCTATATATTTGTGCTGTAGCCATTTCTTTGGAATATTTGAGCATGAACAATCTGCTGACAGTAGTAATTATGTACAAAAGGCTTATTATTCTGGCCAGTAATGCAGAGTTCAAGTCTAAATAGAAAAAAAAGTCATATCCTTTTTATTTTTGCCGAACAATAGGCATATATTTGCTAATTTAACCAGTCTTCAAGCTACTGTAACATCATGATTCATCATGTCTATAGTAATTATCAAGCTGACAAGCCAGATTCTTTCTTCCATTGTATTCAACAGAAATGCAAGATGAAGAAAACTTACTGTCTTTAGCTGCCTGAAAGCTGTTTTATGCAACCTGAGCCAGTGTGCAAACAAACATGTCAGATATGTGTTATTAAGATCAAATTATGCAAACAATGCTAGTTTAAAAAATTGTTAAACATTTATTTGAAAATGATAAACTGTAGCCTTGAGAACTAAAACTTCGTAGAATTGTTTCATCACTTGGGCTTAGTCAGATGTAGACAAAATTGGAAAACACAGTTCTGCTAGAAGTAGGATACATTGGAAAGAAGTGATGAAATATTCAAGAGATGTTACAGGAGTAGGATCATGGAAGCGAAGGGTTATGTGGAAGTAATGTGTTTGAAGGGTAAAACTCATGAAAAAAGTTTGGACTTGAGTAGGAAAAGGATAGCTAACAGGATGGTGTATAAAAACAGTCAAAGGCAAAAAGGTAGACACTCCTTGAGAACTCAGGGTTCAAACTTCAAGTAGCAAATTCTGCCATGTAGAACCCATGTCTGTCATTTGATGAAAGCGGAACTTCTTTGTTAACTGAAATATTGTTGATCTTAACCGTTTCCTACCAACCTAGGGGAAATCTCGACTTCCCTATGATCAAAACCCAAAAGAAATTGTCATGTGTATCAAGATAGTGAAAGTTTGAAAAGAATATTACAGGATGCAGTGGGTAGAGAGATAGTATGTACCATCCACCACAGAAGCAACTTTTGCCAGTCAGTGGTCGAGTGCCTGCCTCTCTCTTGACAGTAACGAGAAGTCCTTGCAGCAATTCAGATCTCCCTTAAGGTAAGCCTGTGCTTTTTAGAGTCAGCCAATGGAAAATGCTACTTAAAGTGCTGTTTCCAAACAAGCCTGATCCAGAGTTTCACTAAACTTTATGTCCGTGTGAAATCTGTATGGACACAGCAAGTATTATTACTATACTATTAGACTCCACTGCCTTGGATGAGGTAATCTGCTTTATAAAACCTAGTTTTCCTTGAGATCTGAGGTTTCTGATCTGATTTCCTTGTATCCTGAGAAGAGTAAACAATGCTGAACATAGTATTGTTAGCACTTCATGAAGATGAACAGCCCACAAAGTTAGTAAGGGGTCAGAGTAAACAAGACTAGACCCAGTAGTCCGGAGTTGCTGTCCACTCTAGAAATTCAGCTTCGTGATAAGGCTGAGATAACACTGAAGAATGAATTTATATTCTTTGTTGCCTCTGCAATGAGAACTAACAGCTAAAACTTTCCTCCCAATAGTTGGTTTCATTCTGAATTGATTATTTTTTAGCTGATTTCAGTCATTCCCACCAAGTCAGCGCAATTTTAAATTTGTTCAGCTTCTTTCAAAAGCAGTTTCATCTTAGCAATAAGTAGAACTATTTGGTTATTAGTTTGTGTAAGTACGATTTCATAGTAGATTAATCAAAATTGAATACTTCTATAATAGAGCAATATCATTTTATGATCAGGAAGGCTCTGAAGGCCTATCTCTATTACATTATGTCACTAGTTGTGAGTTCTCAATTCCTAAGTAGAATTAGATTGTTAAAGCTGGAGCTAATCAGAGATCTGTACTAGAAGAAATGATCATTTATCTCAAGATGTCAGTGACCTGGGCTGTTATATATATATGTACACATTTTGAATTTAAATACATGGTGATAGATAAGGTGTATTGCATCTTTTAGAACCTGAGGGTCAAGAAATTCTTATATCAGGCACTGAAACACACAGAATAGGCATAATACAAAATATAACCCTGAAGAAAGGACTGTTATGACAAACAGCAAGCCGTTCTTAGACACCTGGACAGCAAGGGAACTGATTCCTACAGATACATCATTATTGCATATTTCCTTTCTTCCAGTAGAGGGAGCAATTTCGCCTTCAGAGTTCCTTGTCAGGGAGAGTGCAAAGTGGGGAGAACACCGTTGTGAAATTGCTGTGGGACTGAGACGCTTGGTATTAGCATGAACCCATCTGCTGATATTTAAAGCCAAAGACCAGGCAAAAGTGAGGGTCAGTGCAGTGCTATAACAAAAGATTTAAGATATCACTTTAACACTCTAAAGAGTGTTGAAATTTAAAAGCAACTGAATTAGCTTTAGCTGATCTTGAAAGGAAGGAGGGCAAGGAAGAGTGCTCATGGAATCATGGACAAGTGATGGAACCTGTAAAAATTAAAATCTGAGATACACATATAATTTAAATTTAATGTCTTTTTTTCTTCAACTAACACATGATTTTGGTCTCTCACTGATAACTAATTGTTACGGTAGTACTTATCTATTTCTACTTTTGTTACTTTTAGAGATAATGTTACTTTACTGGCCTTGTTCACTTCTCTGACGTTAGAACTACATTAACAAAGTGGTGTTAATGCACAGGCTGTCAGTATCTGCTTAGAAATTATCTCCTAAGGTTTGCCAAATCTCAGATATATGAGCAATACTATAACATATGTTAGAATTCTGCTACATTATCTCACACCTCCTGTCCTCATTACAAACAATCACACGTTCTACTTATCACTTTAAAGTATAAGGGTATGAGATTTCTATCAGCTAATGCCTTCCAGATCTTTCTTTTTCTTTACGCTCCTACTTTTTACCAACATCACAAACTATTGGGGACCACACAGAGTGAAATAGACAGCAGCATTCCCAAGTTGCCAGTTCATCCCTTTTCTCCGTGTTTTACCCAGAGAAAAGTTATACTGCTCCCTCTCTGTCATGCGTGCTTTTCAGCATAATTTTTCAACTCTTGTTTCAGTTTTCTGTGTGCTCTCTTACCTCCTTTTGTTCATTCTACTCGTGTGCCATTCTTCTATAACAAAAATATAGATAGCTATTATTCCTCCTAGTTAGCAAATCTCCCATTGCTCATTTTCCTGCCAACAGACTTTCTTCAGACCTGTCTTTTTGGAGACAAGATCGTAAGCAATTGCTATTACACGTAAATTCTGACCTTAGGAACACCTGCACAACATTAATCTGGCCTGCAGAATTTAACCTAAGAAGGAAGAAATCCATCAGCTTTCTTGAGCAACGGTATCTCAGTAATGTTGCTTTGCAGTAAATTACAGTTATATTAATCAATAAATAGAAGCTAGCCGGCTTCTCTTTTTACACCACCACTATCACTTCATTTGTTTGTGTATTTCCATCTGCCAGGATATGCTTATATTTTTTAAATGGTCTTTTTGATTCAATTTTTGGCAGTTTCCTTGTGACTTTCTTCTTCACATCTTCCAGCCAACTGATGTTCCATACACAATAGATAATGAATCCTTTTAAAGACTAAAGAGGATTAATTATTGGTGTAAATGACACCAGAGACTGACTGTGCAAGATTCATCTGGCAAATACAGGTAGAACTGTGTTAGGGTCTAGATTGTATATAAAAAATAATTCAGTAAGATTTTCATAAAAACCAGCTTGCCAATGATCACAGTTAACTGTGATAGTTGTATACTTTTTGATTGTTTCATCAGCAGGTAGAGTTCACAACATAATGATGAGAGAATCTCTGTTCATTTCAGTTATGATTTTGTTACTGCCACAGAGCTTAAGTTGATATTTTGTGCTAAATTAAATGCCATTTGAATTTTGAAACTAATACAAATTGTAGATCCGAATAAACTTGGGAGAAAGATTGTGAAATACACAAATGCTGGTAAATGATCACTGAAAAAAGCAGTAAGGAATTTGTGTTATATACTAGTTGGATGGAGAAGTAAAGAGCATATGAAGTGTATGTTCATGTGCAGAAAAGAAAAAGTCATGTTCAGTCATGAAAAAAGTCTTTAAAAACATAATTGTTGATAATATGCTCTTTCACCACTATACGGAAACAGGTGACAAGTGGGTTGTGTTCACAGTGTCACATGCGGTCAGCAGGATCCTTCAGAGTAGTTCCCTTCTATGTGTCTGAATTCAAATTCATTAAAATTCAACTTTGGATGTACTTTATGGAATAATTTATATTTTGAGACTAAAAACATTTCTGAAACTGAAGCTCTGGAAGATGATAACTGGCCTTTTAAACAAATGTGTTTCCTCAACAAGAAAAAAACTGGGAAGTGGAAATCAAGAAATCATACAATGTAAATGTGTTCTGTGAAGATGCATCAGTCTTCTAAATCTTGTGTACACAAATAGTTTCTCTTCCTATCACCTCTTTCACAGGTGCACAAATAGTTGTTGCTATCTGTTACTTCTGAAGTGTTTTTAAAATATTTCAAGTTGTGCTTGAGTATATCTATTATCTAGATGCACTAGTGTATTTCAATTAGAGACAATTATATCAACATTCTCAAAAGATCTCCACATGAGATAAAAGACTGAGCTCTATAACAAAATCAATCCTCACATTTAATCGTGCTCTGTAATTGGTGAAGTTCCTTCAGTCTCATACCTTGGAACAGAGCTTTGGGTAGATGGGTGGTTGTTAATTTGTTCTTAAACCCTTATTTTAATAATTGCCAAGTCATTAATTCATTATGATACACTTGGTCCTACTCTTGACCTGTGAAACATAAAAATGATGTTCATGTATTAATCTTTATTAACCTTTATATTTCAGATAAGCATGCAACTTGCCTTCTATTCTATATAGAATAATGTATGGCATTAATACTATGAAGCTCATTAGTAACTTCCAGCTGAAATCAAACATAGCTACTAATCACTTCAGATTAATTGTCAGTGTGGATGTCCAAGCTTCCCGAGTTTGTCTTAGAACTGCAAAAAGCTTTCATTATTAAACTTGATAGCAAATACTGTCTGTTGTTAAAATATACTTTGTTAATGTCAAACTGGTTTCTTAAAGCCTTGTGTAAACATGGTTTCACTGGAAGTGCAGAGGAATAGAAGCTAATAAAGAAACTAGATGAAATGTTGCTCTCTGTATGCACAGTGAGTAACAGTATTAGCTCTTTAGCCACCTTTAGTGTTATAAAATCCTATGAATCAATGATGGAAAGATCACATTTATCTTTCTCTGCCTATGTGAAACTTTTCCTCTGTAGTGTATCCTTGGTTATGTTTATTTAATAGAGTTTTAAATTAATTGAGCTTTGATGCTTCTAGCATTGAGATTATAAGATTTCTTTATTCTGCGCTTGTATGCACAGTACTACCAAAATGATAAAATCAAGGGTGAAGTCGATCTTAATCATACAAATAGATCATTCCTGACATAGGAAGCAAAGTTAAGACTGAGCTGGTCTTTTGTTTAGAAGTGTGAATGGAAAATGGTTGCTTTTATCACAAGTACAAATGAGAAGTAACTCCTTTAAAATCCATGGATAGCAGTGGACTGAACCTGAAGTTGATGAGCTTGTCTTGCTCAGGTCAGGAGTGGAAGTCATTTGGGATTTCCCAGAAAACTCCAGAAATGCTGCCTTTTTGCCTGGAAAATTTTGCTTCAGAATTACAATAAACTTTTACTAAGCTTACCCTAGTTTAGAGGTCAAGAAATAATGCTTTCTAACATAATAAAATGTAAAAAAAAAAATCTTTTTGAAGATGAAGGTTCACAGTTGCCAGAGTTTCTAACATTCTACTGAATATGTGAAACTCATCCATATGTAGAACTAGAAGCATTTGTGTAAAAGCGAATACAAATTATTGGGAGCTTTATTTTTCAGTAGTACATTACCAGCTTAGTCTATAGCTCTATACAGTCTGCTTACCTGGTAGCTTCATTAGAATGTGTGGTGCTACACTCTCTGTCTGTGACAGTTAGTGTCCAAAAATGGATGTAGGTATGCAGAGAGAATAACAGTGATTTAAAAGGCTTCCATGACAGATTATGCACTATATATATGTATATATAGATACTGAATGCATCAAGTAGATGCTTGAAAGCATCCAGAAGAGGTCAACAATGCTGGTAATAGAACAGGAAAGCATGTCCTATGAGGCTGAGAACAGTTGGGTTGCCCAGTGTTCAAGAGGCATTTAGATAATGGCCCCAATAACATGCTTTAATTTTTGGTTCCCTCTGAAGTGGTCAGGCGGTTGGACTCAGTGATCTTTGAAGGTTCCTTCCTGCTGAACCATTCAATTTCATAGAATCATAGAATCATCATAGAATGGTTTGGGTTGGAAGGGACCTTTAAGATCATCTAGTTCCAAACTCTCTGATACAGACATGGACACCTCCCACTAGACCTGCTTGCTCAAAGTCCAATCCAGCCTGGCCTTGAATGCTTCCAGGGAGGGGCATTCACAACCTCACTGGACAGCCTGTTCCAGTGTCTCACCACCGTCACACTAAAGAATTTCTTCTTAATATCTAATCTAAACCTACCCTCTTTCAGTTTAAAGCCATTTCCCCTCATCCTGTTGCTACGTGCCCTTATAAAAAGTCCCTTCCCAGTTTTCCTATAGGCCCCCTTCAAGTAGGGGAATGCCACTATTAGTCCTGGAACCTTCTCTTCTTCAGTTTGAAGAACCCCAGCTCTCTTAGCCTGTCCTTGTAGGGGAGGTGTTCCAGCCCTCTGATCATCTTTGTGGCCCTCCCCTGTGACAGACTGTACTGTTCAGAAAAGTCAGGTATCACTGGTAAAACTATGAATGTGAATTATTCATCTTGGAGTGTAAGTTCCCCTTTTTTCCATATCCTACTAAGACATACCTAAATATCAGGTATAAATCTAGAGAAAACTATTTTCCTTACAGTTTCTATTTCACCTCAGTCCTACTCTGTGATCAGTGCAAAAGTATAACTGTCCTCTGCTTATCATCACCCTCCATAATAATAGCAGCTGTTATTCTATCAGATAGTACAAGACTTCTCAAACTAATTCTCATTTAATCTCCGCTTTTTCTTTCTGTTACAGTTTTCTTTTCTTTTTGGAATTACTGTGGCCTCCTTGAACAATGAAAATTTTAAATCCAATAATAATATGATCTATGTAGTGCAATTTATTTATGCTTCATGTAGTGCAATTCCAGATGTGTTTATTGTTTGCATACTCAGGAAGTTCAGTTCCAAGCTTAACCAAAATCTGAGCTCTTGTTTGATAAATTTCAGCCAGTTAGTGATGAATAATGCTTACGCTGGACTGACTGCATCATTATAGTAGTAGCCTAAAGGATAAGCCCTGCCCTGTCCTGAGATATTTTGTCTATAAAATATTTATCAAATGGTTTCCTGAGCTGTATTCAATCATTTCAAGTCAAATAATCAAATCAAACTTTCCCTTATATTCTTATAACCTGCCCAGAACAGTATGGAGATGTGCTATCTGTGCAGGTATGTAAATTCTTGAGATGCTCCATCACCATTTTCAGCTGAAGCACGGAAGTGCTATGTTGGAGGTTCTTGCACAGCAAAGAACAAAAGCAGGAACACTACAGATCTCACATAATCCTTTAGAAAACAAATCTCCAGCTTCATCTTATTTTCTGATCTTTCACATGGTCTCTGTTATTTGATATTTTCTTTCTCTCAGGCTTTACTTTGATACAGAATACAGGTGTAGGTCAAGCAGTATAGATAAATTCCTGTTAGTAGTGTCCCACTTCATGTGAAGTGAAGGTAAATTTGAAAGCTACATAGATCTTCTGTCAAACTTCTGTCAGCCTTTTTTCTTTATTTTATGTAGAAAAGAAATGTAGAAAAAAATACACCATGGTATGGGTACTAAAAGCAAACAAATGAAAAGAAACAATTGTGCTTTACACGAGTTATTAATAGGATCAAGAATAACAACAGAAAAAACTTTTTATAAATGCAAGTGCATAGAGGAGAACTGAAGCTTCTGTTAGAATTCGCTATTCTCCTGAGCTAATGGGGGAGTAGCCTCCAGTTCTGTGAGAAACTAGAAAACAGGAAGAAATCCATCCCCTGCCTGAATTGGTCTTGTCTGATTTACACCCTATTTCAGTTTATATGTGACAGCCAAGCTACACCTGCTACATGCCTCTGAAGTCTGTATTACTCACCTTTGTTCAGATTCTGGGCCAATAACTGTTCACAGGTACCAGACCCAAAATTTTCTTTTGTAAACTATGATACAAATAATAACAAGAATGTTAGTGTAGTTTGTAATTAATAAAATATGAATCGACATCAAAATTTATTTTCCCATAATTAGATACAAAGTAGACACCCCCGCCAAAAATTTACATCCTCTAAATATGGGACTAAGAAAATTATACTGTAATATACATTCATATAGACGTTCTGCCCTGTGTTTTTTTTGTTTTGTTTTGTTTTGTTTGTTTGTTTTTTGTTAGATGCAGAGGCAGCTGCATGAGTTTTAAAAGTTTTAGCTTTTCAGTAACTGTCTCAAATATGTAAGGTTGTACACAAAGGCTGACTTCAGTTCAGTGCATCTAGCCCTCCCATGCTCCCTTCAAGGGGTGGGAGAGTCTTCCTCAGCATCAGAGCAGTCAAGCTGGTCAACTACTTGAATTGCTTTACAGGAATTCTATCACTCTCTCTTGACTACAGTGAGATTGCTTTCACTATGTTGAGTTTAGACTCTGTGAGTTTCTTCTTTTTCGTGATGTCTTTGTCATGCTAATATCGAAACAAAGCAGAACACTATCAGTTTTGGGAGTGTTAAAGCATATTCCTGATTTCTATAAGCAGTAGGCACAAAATTATCCAAAGATAATTCTCTAGTAAAATTGCTCTTTCCTAGATTACACTACTGGTACGGGAACTACGCTTGACCCATTTGTTTTTCCTAGGTGTCCTCTTTTTTTATAATTAAGTCATGATTTAATCTCTTGAGAAATGTCAATATAGAAATATTTAAAATTTAGAATATTATTCAAAATATTTTTTAAAGCGTGCATTTATATTTAAGAAAAAAATTCTTTCAATTTTCTGAACAAAAATGCGAATATATACGCATGTAAGCATCATAGTAGTTTAGTTTACTTGTTTAAAAACTCAGATGGTGAATGGAAAAGTTAGTTTTATTAATTGATAAACTATGTGAAACAGAATACAGTCAAAAACATGTCTGAAAGTGAATACATAGATAGAAAAAATAATTTTAGATTGTCTTTAGAGAGATTCTGTGAAATTGCATGTCATGCAATCCTGCATCCTGTAAGCTTGCCAAGTTGCAGATGATTCCAAGACAACACAAGTGCAATAGTAATTTTATATCCTCACCTGATATAATCACACATAGACAGTAGTGGTAGGTTGAAGGTTTTTTGTGTGGGTTTTTTTAGGAACAAAAATCAAATGGTTGGGCTGCAGTTCCTGGAAAAGTTGCTTTTGCTCATTATTTCTAGCTTATTTATGTTTAAAAAATAATAACAACTAAGAATAAGACACTATTCAGTAACGTGGATTGCCGGAAATGATGACAGTGTTAAATAGATTTTCTTTTTGTAAAGAGGTCCAATTACTGCATTATTAATGATATTATTTAAGTACTCATTAAATGTGACATTATTTAATAGGTCTGTGTTAGTTTAAAACCTTCATTAAAGTATTACTGTAGGGGGTTTTGTAATCTTGTATTTTTCCATCCATGTAGTGTTATATTTCCCACTGTCCCTATGAATTGGGAAACTTACTTGGATAGTGAGTATGGGTTCTTAGGCCCCTGGTGAAGATGGAGGTTATGTAGTTTTCAAGTGATACAAGAAATTGAGGAAAAAAAAAAAAAAGCATATTCACTTTCCATTGACCTCCTTTAAATTATTGTATGATGTTAAGGTGATATTTATTTGTTCTATATGTCTTGATAGGAGGTGGCAATTTCCTGTGTTGAGAGCATTCTATTAAACTGTACTGAATTTCATAACTCACCAGAGGCAGAAGACAGAATTTCAGTATGAGAAATAAGGCAATCAGCTACTTCTGTGTTGTGTAATTGCAAATGTTTTTTTCTACGGTGTGTGTAGAAAGAGTTAATGTAAAAATGTCATTATTTTTCTTTTATTTCCATTGGACAAATGGAATTTAGTATCCTAGGACTGGAGAAAAATTCTTTTATGCCCAACTCAGGAGTTTCTGCAATTGATGATTATTCTAAATATAGCTACAGCTAGATTGCTAAGAATGATACTACTGATTTATTTATTTATTTATTTGCCAAAACATAAAAAATTGCCCTTCTTTGGTGTATTTTCTGAATTTTGAATATTAATGAATAGTTTTAATCTGCATGAAGTTGTATGTTTCCAAAGAGAGAGGGAATAAGCCAATTTCTCTCACTTTTCTATGTAGTGTAAGTTATTTTTTTGAGAAGATTCACTTACTTGATCAGGACTGCCTTGGAATAAGTATCTTAAGACAGGAAAGTCTAATTCTGGAGTCTGTTTCAGAACTGGAAAGCTCTGAATGCAGTACACTCATATTAGATCTTGTACTTGGGATGTTTTGAGGCTCTTCAATGAATTAATATCATTCCTCGGGAATCACTGTATGAGTTAAAAAAAATGATACTTAAAATTCTCCATATTTCAAAAACACATTTAAACTGTACTAGACTAAAGACTGACCCTTTTATGTATACATATACTTGTATAAACTTATTTATATGCATGTATGAGTTAGATATATGATTATGGAGATAAGAGAGAAAAATACAGAGATTAACTCAACCATATAAACAAGACTAAAGTAGCCAAAACAGACAAGAATAAGCTGAAAACATTTAAAAAGATTTAAAAAGAAGCTACACAAAATGATGTATGCATGATCAAATAAGTACATTTTATTATATCTTTTTAATAACAAATTTGGAAGCCTGCTGGTTATGACTTTCCTGTGCTTTCGTGATTCTTCATTTTTTTCCTGAACTCTCACCTGTCTAAAATACTGTTTGTTCCTTAATTACACAAAACTCACTGTTTTCAAAGTACTACAGAGGTGTTCCAAGATGAATATACATTGGAGAAATATCATCACTTACTTTTCTTAAGATACTAATTATATAAACCATGCTTAATCTTTAACTTAGCATCTTGTAGGCCTACCAGACTCATGAAGCCTACACCATTTTCCTCTGAGTTGTGCTAGAGTGATAAAAAGTGCAGAGGACAGATTAATCCCTTTTCTTTGGTTAAAATAAAATTATTTCATAAGTAGAGAAAACAATATGTTTTCTTCCACAGAATTTACTGAAATTTTCCTTGTTTTTCTTCCATTCTTAAAATCAGCTGTTGCTTAACAATGGCTCAAACCATGCTCAAGCTTGTAACCTGCGTCTCTCCACTCAATCCTCTTCTGCTTCCCACCCCTTGCTATACTGAAATTCAGTATGTTCTTCTTTTCCTTCCTTCTGTTTTCAGCAATTTCCACCAAAACCCTCTTCACTCTACTGGCTACCATCCATGACCTCTTCTTATCTAACCGTTAGCTGTGATAGAATACTTGATGCTTTAATTTGACATTCTGCTGCTCTTTCATTAAAGCCTTTCTCATTCTGATGCCTCCCTGATACACACATTACTCTCCACATCAATCCCAAAGTAAATTTCTTTGATTTAGCTAAGCTCATTAACTCTGTTATGTCCTCTGTATCCAGTCAGCAGCCCTTGTTAACTCTTCAGATCATGGCCACAAGTTGTTACTGGGCACTGTACTCTCCTTGCTCTTTCTTACTGTTTAAGTCCTTTTAGTGTACTTCATTACAAATGCATTCTCTGTGGTAGTGAACGTGAGCTAGCTGCCTTCTCCTTTCCCATGAAACAACACAGTAGGACACCATTCAGGTCCAAAACAACTTCATTTCATAGTAAACAAGAGTTCTCCTTTGAATTGTCTCATCAGTCTGCTGTAATTGTGTAGATGAATGTAGTATGCACAGTTTAGTCATGTTTGGAATACCTAATAAGATCTGATGAGTGAAGATTAGGACAGCATGTGTTTACGCTGAGATACTACAGCCAGTATCACTAAGACAGGAGCTTGATTCTTTGCAGAGAACTGAAAACTTATCAGAGTAGGAAATTTGAAATTTACAGGTAGTAACAGCTTGAAGAAAGGATCAGTCATGTTCTGCCTAAATTGTCTACATTTCAGTGATTTATCCTGCTAGAAGTATTTTTCCTGATGACTATTACATTTGTTCATGGGAAAATGTTGAGTAATTTAAAAGTTTTTAACAGAAGTCATAAAACTTGCAGTTCTTAACTCTGGAAAGTTAGACACCATAAGAGATGTAAAATACCAAGTATTTTTTTATACTTAAGACGTCAAGTCTTCATCTTCATTTTTCAACCTGCTTGGTTGTATATGAACCATGTACAAGCTTAAAATAACTAACATCCAGATTTTGTTCATTTAGTTCTTTAATTAATGATGCTGGTCACCTCCAAAATAATATCACAGTATGTTGTTTCAAATGACTGTAATTTAACAGAATCTCAATCTCAATCTTTGATCTCAACTGTATTGATGTATAAATATTATTTCAAAATATAGGGACAACTAAAAAGACTAAGTAACTAAGTCTACAGGTCTTTCTGAGACGTATGAAGGGACTTACAGTGAAGCAAATCTTTACGTATGATTTCTGAAATTTATTTTCTCTTGTTTTTCACATTTAATGGAACAGAAAATTGTTGCAGTTTTTATTGGAGTAATCAATATTTAGTGGTATTCTCCCCCTGTAGAGTTCTACAGCACGTGAGCAGATCTGAGCTTTCTCTTTGGAAGGTTGATTAATAGGACTGTATTCCTGTAGGCCCATTCCTGCAATGCATTATAACACAATAAAGTGCAGAGATCTCTAAGTTACCACTAACTAAATCTGTTTCAGAGCTGGAAAGAGGTAACTGTATTAGTGTAGCATTAAATTCTGCTGGGGGGCAAGGTTTATTTCTTTCCTTTCTAAACTCTATGCTTTCTAATCATAGAATCACAGAACGATAGAATGGTTTGGGTTGGAAGGGACCTTTAACATCATCTAGTTCCAAACTCTCTGCTATAGGCAGGGACAATTCCCACTAGACTAGCTTGCTTGGAGTCCCATCCAGCCTGGCCTTGAATGCTTCCAGGGAGGGAGCATTCACAACCTCTCTGGACAGCCTGTTGCAGTGTTTCACCCCTCACAGTAAAGAATTTCTTCTTAATCTAATCTAATCTAAACCTACCCTCTTTCAGTTTAAAGCCATTTCCCCTCATCCTGTTGCTACATGCCCTTATAAAAAGTCCCTTCCCAGTTTTCCTGTAGGCCCCCTTCAGGTAGGGGAAGGCCACTGTAAGGTCCCTCCAGAGCCTCCTCTTCTCTAGCCTGAAGAGCTCCAACTCACTCGGCGTGTCCTTGTAGAGGAAGTGCTCCAGCCCTCTGGTCATCTTCATGACCCTCCTCTGGATCTGCTCCAGCTCCATGTCCCTCTTGTGCTGGGGGCCTCAGAACTGGATGCAGTACTCCAGGTTGGGGGTCTTAAAGTAGAGGGGCAGAATCACATCCCTTGACCTGCTGGTCATGCTTCTCATGATGCAATCCAGGATATGGTTGGCATTCTAGGCTGCAAGCACACATAGCTGGCTCATATTGAGTCTTTCATCAACCAATATCCTCAAATCCTTAGGGCTGCTCTCAAGCCATTCTCCACCCAGCCTTTATTTGTGCTTGAGATTGTCCTGATGCAGGTGCAGGACCTTGCACTTGGCCTTGTTGAACTTGATGAGGTTGGCATGGGCTCACCTCTCAAGCCTTTTCAGGTCCTTCTGGATGACATCCCTTCCCTCTAGCATGTCACTCAGCTTGGTGTCGTCTGCAAACTTGCTGAGAGTGAACTTGATATCACTGTCCACGTCGCCTACAAATATGTTAAATAACATAATGATGCGTGACTTTTCTTGCTTTTGCTTTTCCAGTTCTCTCCTCTCCAGCTATTGCAAGTGAATTGTTTGGTGACCATGCAATGGTTAGCTGCTGGCTCTGGTCAACAGACCACATATAGTTTAAGTTACTGACTGCCCTGCTTGGCAACACTTCACCCCTTCCCTCTCCCCAGAAATTCAATTTGAAAGGTAATATGAGGTAACTAAGCAATTGTAAAAGGAAATTATAATTTTGTATCACCTTTAAAAATTGTTAACTTCATGCCCTATAGCAAATACGAAGTTTAATCTCTTTTTAAATAAAAACTGTATGAATGTATTTTCCATTATTTTCATTTGTTATAACTAAAACCTAAGGAGGAATTTTTTTTTTTCAAACTTTTTCTATTATTTTTCTAACTTTAATTTTTCCATAATCTTGCAGCTGATGTTTCAGTTTGAATTAAAAATAGATTTTATGAATTAAGTATGATCTGGGGGATGAAGAAAGCTTAAGGCACAGTTGAAGCTGAATTTGGCAGCTTGTGCAGGTACATTATCCAGGAAAGAAAGAAAGAAAGAGAGTATAACTTCCCCTTCTTCAGCCTCCTCCCACACCACTACTACCACTACCTCTTGATAAACAAGATGAGAAAACTGGTAACTATAAACATGGAGAATGCTGAGGGAATAAGTTCCTTCCCATCAGAAGAGATCAGGTTTAAGACCGCTTGAGGAACCTGAACACATAACAGTCCATGGGAATAGGCAAGATGCATCCCAGAATCCTGAAGGAACTGGCAGATATAGTTGCTAACACGCTGTTGATCATGTTTGAAAAGTCACAAAAATCATTTTTCCCAGTGACTGGGGAAAAGAGAGCATCCCACCCATTTTTAAAAGGTTAACAAGGAAGGCCCTGGGAACTACTGAGTGTTTGGCCTCACCTTAATGCTCGGTAAGATCGTGGAAGTCTTCCTGGAATTTATGTGAAAGCATATGTAAGATAGCTAGGAGTTTAAAGACGGTCACTATGGCTTTACCAAGGGCAAATCATGCTTGACTAATCTATTGGACTTCTGTGATGGAGTGTCTAGATCAGTGGACAAGGGAAGAGTAACTGATGTCTTATACATGTACTTCTGTAAAGCCTTTGATACAGTCCACGACAGCATTATACCTCTGAATTTGAGACAGATGAATTTGATGTATGGAAAATTAGGTGGATAAGGAATTGTCTGAGTTTGTTACAGTTGCAGTTTATGGCTTGATGTCCAGATGGAGGTCAGCGATGACTGGTATCCCTCAAGGGTCTGTACTGGTCCAATACTGTTTAATATATTGATTAATCATGAGGCACTGCTGGGCTCTGCTCACACAGACTCCCCTGCTGCCCTTGGTACAAAACCTTGGACATGTCAGCCCGGTACAGGAGGGCCCGTTGTGACAGCAGAATGGGCAATAGCTTTAAACTGAAAGAGAGCAGTTTTAGAATGGATATAGGGGTGAGACAATGAAACAGAGAAGTTTTGGATGCCTATTTGGAAGGCCATGGAGCAGCCTGATACAGTGAAAGACATCCCTGCCCATGGCAGGGATTTAGACAAGATAGTCTTTAAAAATACATTTCTGGATGTTGCAGTGTAGTTCAGTAAATAAGTCTAATTTATCAGTTAAAGGCCACACACTCATTTTACTGTTTATGTTTCTAGAATTTAAAATTCTGTTAGGTTTTTTTTGAGCTTGTCACTGTGGCATTGATTTCCCTCAGTCTTTTTGTGCCCGAGGATTAGTAAATCTCTTTTCCGTATCTTGCTTAATTCTGTCTTAAGGAACAGCAATGGGAAGATTTCTTGTTGGTTTCTGAGGTCTACTTCAGCCTGCTTACTGCTGACTCTACAGTGCTTTTTCTCTCAGTAGTATTTTAACCTTTCTTTTCCCTTATTTTTGTGGATATTACAGTGATATTTATCTATATATATAGCTTATCTAAAAGGTGGAGACTGACTTTTAAAATGTTTTGGTAGTTAAAAGACAAGGGGGAACAGTTTTAAGCCAAAAGAGAAGAGATTTAGGTTAGATGTGAGGAGGAAATTGTTTACTCAAAGGGCAGTGAGGCCCTGGCACAGCTGCCCAGAGAAGCTGTGGGTGCCCCATCCCTGGAGGCACTTAAGTCCAGGCTGAATGGGGCCCTGGGCAGCCTGATCTGATGAGTGGGAACTTGAAACAAGATGGGCTTTAAGATCACTTCCAACCTAAGACGTTCTATGATGCTATTATATGACTCTTCAATCTGGTATTTTTCCACTTCATGTTTTTACTGACAATTCTAGTGGGTTAGTAGAAATAATAAAATTGTATTTTCATTCTTTTTTTTTTAATTTAGTACTAGATGGTAGAAATAAATCTGCTTTCAACTTTGGAAAATTGTCTTTCAAAACCTGGAATAAGAAAATTATCAGTCATAGTGCATCATATGCATGTTTTTCACACTACTTCTGAACCCTGCAAATAATTCCATGATTGTTTTACAAACATAGACTTAATGTGTCAGTTTAGCAATTACGTTAATGATATGTCTTCCTCCATATATGAAGGAAAAAACTCACTGTTTTTTTCTTAGTCTCTTCAGATACATTTTCACTAGGTTTAAAACTGATGATACATTTTCTGAATACATACTTCTACTTATTCTGGAATTAAAAGTTTGGATATATTTATGACCAAAGTTATAGAAAAAAAAGGAAGATAGTGGATAAATCTGTCTCTATTAAAGTTTATTCCAAAAAAATGGAAAGCTGTATGTGGAAAGACTAGTATGAACCTTATGAAGTATAGCAGAGACCTGTTGGTTGAAGCTTTCTTCTGGAATAAAGGAATATGGTCCAGCAGCCAATTAGGCCTCTTGGGTTGCTGTCTCTTCTGTTGAGGACTCCTCATGATTTTCCTCTCATTTGCACTATGAAAGCACTTCATATGGTCTTAGTTTCATCTTAATTTAGAACGTGATTTTCTTTTTTTTCCTTTTCACCTCAAAAGCAATTTTTAAAAAACTTTTACGTAAAAGTCTGACATTTTAATGATTGCTGTGTACCTGCAGATGTCAAAGAACACATTTTTCAGACTCATTCCTTGCATATGTATTGTTAATTGTATATGAGGAGATTGAGAGGAATTCTTCAGCTGAGATATCCAAGATAGATAAAATAGAAAAATACATCGTAGAGAAAAATTAAAAGCCAGTAGGCCTAGAAATAAAGTTTGCACTGCACTATGATACACTCACTATGTTAACAAAACAAAATGCTTATAGAGAGATATATAAATATTTAGCTATCCATAATGTGTCAGTTGTTCTTGGGATCTGGTTCAAAGAGGAACATAGAAATATGTTGGTTTTTTTTTAATGTCTGATCTTGCTTTCCCTTCTCAGATAGAAACTTTTTCAATGAGTCTTATTCAGCCCATTCTCATGAGATATGGTGATCTGATTATGACTCTTTTATTTCTTTTTCATAAACTTCAAACATAAGTGTTTCAGACTTGACATCTCCCATCTTGTCTTCTTATGATTCAGTTCTTCTTTCTTTAAAACACAACAAGAACAAAAAAAGAAAAAACCCAAGGCATGCCAGCTTCAGTAAATGCGAAGTAATAAGGCTCAGTGTGTGTGTGCCAATGAGTATGTAAAGAAGATTGCTACACCTTAAACCTCAAGCAGCATTCATCACTAGGATTTAGCATACCAGTTCCTATTTATTCAAACTGTTGCCTCATGAGCTGGTATTTCAGCCATGTTTGCCTTAGATGAAATATGCCAGTTCTCAGCTTATCTCCATTCTAGTGTTATAGAAGAACTTTGTCAACATTGCTGCATTCCTTGACTGTTATCAAACAAGCATTAACTGTGAGGAAAGAACACCAAAGATGTTAGTAATCCAATGTTGCTATTTCAACTAACATCAGTTAGATTTTTCTTTCACTTTCACATGTGCCTATTAATGAACATTTCAGGTATTTTCTAAATCTGTTGGGATTCAGTTACAGCCATGTGAAACAATATACAGTGACCAAGGCATACTGTCTGAGAAGGCTTCTGATTGCTCCCTTTAGCACTGGGTATTTTACCTGTTGATACGCAGAATCAGTGAGGAAGTGCATACTAACTCCTGCATATTAAATTAAAATTCTGCTCCAAGATTAATTAATCTGGTTTTGACCCGTCACAAATTAAAAAGAAGTTGTGTGCAAAAGTGCTATACTTTTCAAAATTCTCTTAGAGTAGGAACCTTAGAGCGTAAGTTCTGATAAGAATTTGTGTGTTGTTCACAGTCAGCTACAGTCAGTTTCCTAAGAATGAAGCTTTAGTATGGAGATACAGTCCCACAAAAACTACACACCCTAATGTGAAATGTTTCAGCATGCCCTGTTCCCAGCCTGAATAAAGATGGTTCATTTCATCTTGGGATCTGACTACCAGTCTATAGGCTAGTCTGGATGGGAGGCTCCTTCCACTTCACCTTTTGATGCTGTGCCAGCACAGAAAAAAATATATATATCAGAATTCCTTAGGTCAAAGTGACGGAGCAAGAGGGAGCGTGACTTTGTGGCTAACTGGCTGGGGCACTTACTTAGAAGAGGGGAGATAGTGGTTGTGATTTCTACTCAAAAGTCTGCACAAGAATCTTGTGCTAAGGAGTTATTTGTGTTTGGAGACTCTAATAACTGATCTGCCCCCCTCCCAGTCTTGAGGTTGAGGAGGGCATGGAAGCCAAGTCTCTCCACTTCTTAGATGGATCTTAAAACCACTGACCTAAAAGAAGGGCATTGTTACCATTTCAATCGTTTTTTGGTTTTTTTTAATGAAAGGATAAGTCTCCTGCCAAATTTTGGAAGAAATTTTCTGGCTGCAAACCTGAATGAGATGTAGAAACCTCCTTGCAAGATTGCAAGACTACCTGCTGAGAAGAGACAAGCTTTTGTGAATTTTTCTCTCTTCTGTGACCTCTTTTGACGGGAACTTGTGCCTCTTACAGGCTGCAGTCAAAATGCTGGCTGCTATGAAACACATTCCTGGGAACCTGAGGCAGCGATGAAGCTGAGATGTATTCCAGCGTATCCTCAGCTGCATTTTCTTATTGTCTTGTCTCTTTGTTACCTGCCTGGAAGACCTTCTTTGTAGCTTATATGGATAGAGATTCCTTCCAGCTTGTGTTTGTGAATTAAATTTTCAAGGGGACAAAGAGATGTGGGAGAAGTGGTGTGAACCATATCTTCCACAACTTCAGAAGGGGAAAGTGCAGGTAAATTGAATTGTGTCTAGTCTAGAAGCATCCTGCAATATAGACATAGCGCCATGAACACCCTGTGAATGTGTATGGGAATGCCAAACTCCAAGTTCAAAGCAGGGACCCAATTTAAGAGCTAAGCATCTACACTTTAGGGCTGCAGTCTCTTTTTGGTGTTTTAATGTAACATTTCCTACTCAAAATCATCCAGGACATTTATGGTGATACTGGAAATTTGTTGAACACCAGCAACTTAACTATCCTTTCTCCATAGCACAAAACATTATTTGTTTTTAAAAGACTGCCTTTTTAAATGCTGATGAATATTTAAAGACAGTAATGAAACATAGTTTTGAGAATTTCTAGTAATAGGCTGAGTGATATGTTATAATATACTCTATTGTTTATAAAATATTACTAATGATGTAACTTGTACTGTAAGATTCTTAAATATAGAACATATTAAGATACCTTGATATTCTGGAGATTTTTGTTTTTCACATGTACTTGCATTTTTCCTTTACTATTTAAACTGACTGTCTCATTTAATTTGCAGTTTCAGCGTTTAGTTTCCTGTGCAAATTAATGAGGTCTACCATTAGCCATAAATCACATTCTGCCAAACCTCTTCCAGTGTCTCCCCCAAATAACAGAAAGCTTGAAAAAATGTTTCATCCATAGAAATACATAAATTCATGAATTTCACATTAGTGTTTAAATAGCCAGTTCTAGAGATCATTATAAAAAAGTTCTAAGAAGCCAGTGTCAAGGTTTCATATTCTCAGCTACAGAGAATGCCCTGATTTTAACAGTGTGATAGAACAAAATGTCAAAAATATGCATACTCAATTCTGTATGCTGAGTGTAACTGTTTAATATAATCTTTTTTAGGCAATCAGATACCTTTGTAAGTGTGGCTAATGACCATATTTCGTTGCTTACCTGTTTATTTCTTGACTTGCATTAAAAAAAAAAATGGTGAACAGATATAAATATACAAAGATCAAGAATAAGATGACATTGTTACCTTGTACTATGAAAGAAAAAAAAAATATGAAAGAGGATACAGTTATTTAATTTTGTCTGGGACAGATGTGCTTTGTTTCAAAGAAAATTAAGTTATTAGAAAATGAAATCTTGTGGACAATGAATGCATTGTCTTGGAAACAGATTTCTTCTTATTTGAATGAATATGAACATGGAGTAGTTTTATTGTTGTTTATATTAATGACTCTGAAAATAAGATTATTTGAAGAATATGGGAAAAGCTAGTTTATGTGTCTGAAGAGGGAAGTTACTGCGTCAAGAAATCTATCTGTAAAAGAAAGAGTGAGGTAGTCTAAGAGATCTTTTGCTGGTAGTAGCTTTTGTATTGGTGATACCTTCCTGAATTGCAGTATTACTGCATATGAACTGTCTCATTTATGTGTTCACCTTCATTAGCAAGAGTATTCCTTACATATCTCAGACACCACTTGAAGATTCTACTGTTCATTCTGAATGTGATTAAAGTTACTGGGTGTCAATGATCGTCCTTCAGTTTGCTTTTCTCTTTGAACATGTTCTCTTCTAACTCCTCTGTCTTCATCATTAATAGCTAAGACACCAGAAGACTCTGTGGGTTTTGTAAATTAAATACCTTTCTGTGCCAGTTATTCTCTTTCCATATTGACTGTAGGATGTATCTTCCTTCAACAGATCTATGAGGCCTGATTTATTTTTTTATTCTGAAATAGCCTTAGTTTACTTTGGACAATATTCCAAAAAACCTACTTTTTTTTTTTCCCCCCCCCCCAGGAATTTGAAGTATATCAAACTGTACATTGTCAAAATTAACTCATCACAAAGACTGCCTGATAAATATTAGTTTGCTATCATTTCCTACACCGCTTACCAAATGACTGTATTCTGTAACCTAGTTAAAAAAAAAGAAGACTGTAGGAATGCATGGTCAGCAGTCAGTTGCCCATCTTTTTTAGATATGCCATGAACAAATAGGAGGTTCCTTAAAACTGTATGTACTGCAGCTGGTGGAAACATAGCATTGTCTAATTAGTGGTGTTGAGTAAAATTTTAGTTTAAGCCAGAAGTCCACAGTATGACAATAACATTCACAATATCATTTGGATATGGCCAGAACCTTTTACTGTGGTGCTCAGCAATAGGACAGGGGGAAATGAGTGCAAGCTGGAACATGGGATGTTCCATCTGAATGCGAGGAAAAACGTCTTTAATGTGAGGATGACAGAGCGCTGAAACAGACTGACCACAGAGGGAATTTTAGGACTAAATACCTTCTCGAATTACTTGACATTATCTCAGCTAACAACAAAGAAAAAAGCAACAAACTTTTTAAACTTGTTATTACTAACATAACTTCAGCTTTTGTATTTTTCATATATAACCTGGGACTTACAATCTTCCATCTTCTTATATTATGCACAACTAGAGCATGATCAAGTGTTTTCCTCTTTAAAACATTTTGAAGACAGAATCTGGTGACAGAGTCAGAAAATAATTTACATTGAAAGGGACCTCTCATGGACATCTGTGAAAAAACTCCTCAGAGAAGGAAAAGTTTATAATTTAATAAATAATACTTACCAATTTGCATTAATTTTTTTAGTATTAGAAAGCACAAAAAAGATTTATTGGGTTAGCTAAACTGTTAGAGAATGAAAACAGAAAATAAAAAAATGGAGATTGAGGCTGAAAACTTCCATTTAGCATTTTTGTTGCAGTTTCTATTTCTGGCTGCTAAAAGTGGTGTCTAATTCATGCTTACAATTAAAAAAAAAATTAAACAACAACAACAACAAAACCCACACCATCAAAAAGTCCTTCAAGCTAATTATTTCATATCTGAGTATATGACAGAATGAGTTAAAGAGATTAAGTGGTTGAGTTACATACAAATAAATTCAGTCTCTCTTACTTACTATCCCTATTACAGTTATCGGAATTTGAGATTCATCAGCTCTGTTTTGTTATCAGGTAAACTACTTAAAAACAGTTAAATTGGAAGAAAGAAAATGCCCAAGTAAGCATAATTACAGCAGACTTATTTTCTGGACTTTCCCAGATAGTAGCTGATAGAAAGCTTACAGACATGCTAATTGGATACTGATGACTTACTTCACTATTGGCAGCTCATTTTCCTGTTTCAGCTGGGGCAGAGATCACAGTGGCTTGTGTGAACAGAGTAATGGTGGGACTTGGTTAGTGTCATGCTTGGAGAGAAAATGCAGGAAGATGCCAAACCTGGAGAAGAAATGTTTTCAGGCTGTAATCTGTTCTGCATTAAATTCTTAACAGACCAGCCTAAAGGAGAAGTACTACACAGGCTTCCATGCATATTTGGTAAGAAATTATATTTCTGTAGGCAGTTGAGAGTATCATAATTGCATAAAGAAGTATAACTAAGTCTGAACTAATCCATTATGAGAGTCGGTCATTAACAGCATTAGAGAAAAAAATTAGATGAATTCTTAATACACAGAGGTTTCTTATACTTGCAGTTTTCTTGTCATATGTTTCTTCTTTTTTCTTTTTGTTTTAATAAAGTATTTTGAAGAAAGCTTCTGTAAGACATTAAAGTATAAAACAGCAGAAATGTGTTTCTGAAATAAAGAATAACATTAAGGTCAGTAGCTATTTGTTGAACCAAATTGTAAGTAAACAGTACAAAACTTGCTGTGACTATCCAAATTTTTCTATATATCCAACTCCCATTGGTGGGGAGACCACCTTTAGGCTGTTCTGGCTCTGAACTTTTGAAGTTAAGAAACACTTTTCCAAAATGGCCTACCAGAGTCTAAGTGCAGATCAGAGGCAACATGCCATCTTTCTTCTGTCTCTGTCCACAGTCTGGTACACTGCATTTCCTTAACTTGTTAACTTCTGTTGCACAGCTGTCTGTCCCAAACAGATGTCCTTGAGCACAGGTTTCCTGCTCTGCCTCCACAGAGGGGATCTCTCCAAATTTTCACATTACTTTCTTGTACCATTTTGCATAACTTCCCGTTTGCTGTAATGCTAATCTATTTAGGATGAGGTCTATGTGCTCACCATGTGAAGCATATCAGACCTGAGCATTTTATGGTGGTTCTGGGTTGAGAATAGTGGGATCCAGACTATTATGAAGGCGAAGCAGATTTCCATATACTTATAATATAAGACAGAATTCTTTGCTTTTGGCAGGAAGAGAGAACTTGCAAATGTTATTGAAACAAATGTGGTTAATAAGAAAAAAAGTTTAAAAAACAACAACTTGAAGTGCAATCCCTAAGTGTTAAAAAAGTTGTTTAAAGATTGCCTCCTAAATTTTTCTGCTTCTTATATTCAGTTTAGTTCCTAAACCTACTGCTCTTCCAATCCTTGTATTGACAGAATTCAGTTTGTTTCCTCTCTGGTTTGAGCCTGGAAATCATGTATAGAGGTTCTCTAATTTTATAATACAGCTGCTTTGGATGAGTCCATTTCCATCCTTAAAAAACCTTCCTATTAAATATTTCTGCCACAAGCACTGTAGTACAGTGTCCCAAGTGACTGCTTCTGGCACTGTTCTTTGCAGAAATTATGAACACAGTTATATGAATACAGGATGCGTTTTTATCTACTGTCAGTCTGAAGCTTTCCCTGTCCAGCACTGCGTTTACTAGAAGCCTGTATTTTGGACTTCCATCTAGTTAGGAGACAAGCTTCAGACTAAGAGCAAAGAAGAATCTGTGCAGGATCTTTATACGCTTCTTGTTCAATAGAGGACACATTTTCCTTTTCCTGACATTGCATAGCAACAAGCTAATTAGAATTATCAAGTGTTTTTGAGAAAAATGTAAGCACTAATTATACTTGAAAGTGAAATAAACAGTGTTTTCATCATTTCTTGATGTATCTGTCACTTTTGAAGAGTCACTGTTGCTCAAGATTGAAACCAGAATACGCTTCTGTTTGGGTTTTCTTTATGAAAACTGAAAATCCAAGAAATGCACAGCAGATGATCCATGGGCCGGAGCTTCTCCTTCTCCTGTGAAGACAGGCTGAAGGAGCTTCTCCACTTCTCCTTTGAAGACAGGCTGAAGGAACCGGGCTTGTTCAGCCTGGAAAAGAGAAGGCTATCAGGAGACCTCATTGTAACCTTCCAGTGTTTACTGGAAGGAGATTATTAACATGAGGGAAATCAACTTTTTACAAGGGTAGTTAATGATAGGACAGGGGGGAATAGTTTTAATATAAAAGGAGGGGAGATTTAGATTAGATGTCAGGCAGAAGTTTTTTACTGAGAGAGTGTTGAGGTGCTGGAACAGGTTGCCCAGAGAGGTGGTGAATACCACATGCCTGGAGGTGTTTAAGCAAGAACTTCTCAAAAATGGTACCTGAGTTTGCTTTCCATAGTCTGTACTTAACTGAACAAATAAGTGAACTTTTTTTATTTGTACACTGTTCCCAGTCTTGTCAAAAAGAGGAGAGAGATCCATCAATACAAATTAGTTAGATGACTGAAATCCTTAAGTAAACCTGTCTTTATAGATGAATGCTACTCCAAAGAATTTAAAATACTTCTTAAGTTATCGAAACTGAATGGTGCCCATGCTTTTCCTGCAAAGTTTACATTTTCTCCAGTCAGACTTTGTACAGGTGCCTGTACTTGTTTTAGTAAAGGAAATATCAGACAGTGTGTCACTTATTCCTGCAAATGAGTACCTGTTGCTATAATACATTTCATAAATCCCATATATCAATCATATATCATGTATGATACATTATATACTATATATTATATATTATTATGGCTGAATTGCTCAAATCTGAAATGGGGAGATTGTGTGCCAGACATATTGCCATGCAGTAGATATCCTACTGTTTCAAGGCTGGATTCTCTGCAACAAATGACTGGCTATATTGATGCAAACTTTATCCATTTTCTATTCTGTAGTTTATATATAGTCTCAGGCGTTCCATTTCAGTTATTATAGATGGCAATATAGGAACAGTAAAATATGCATTTATACAAATATGTATTTCAAATAAATAAAGCAACAAAGGCCAGTCTGCGCCCCTCATTCTCATGCTGATAAGATACTAGTCAGGCCAGTTTTGCTGCTGAAGTCAGTGGGAAGTGGGAATAATAAAATGAAACTCTGGCCCTAGGTGACCTTGGAAATGCATTCTACTGATTGAAATGACTGTGGTTTCACAGTGGCAGTTTTGCTTTAAAAAAATGTCTTGTAAAACACTGTGAAAGAGCTGAATCATGTTATACCAGCTTAGATTTAAAGCAAAGAGTTATTTGGAGCAATGGGTTTAAAGTTTAAAGAGCTATTTAGAGTAAACAGTTACTCATTAGAATCTCACAAATAATTGTTGGATATGTTATACTTGGGTTAAGAATTTTTTGAGAAAAAACATTTCTCCAATGGCCACAATAAAATAACTTCTACAGCCTGAGCCTCTGTCTCTGAGATTAAGCTGTTCTACCCTCCCATAAAGGTTTTTGTAGCTCATTCATTCTATATTCACCTCAGATTACTTAGTCTCATTTACTGAGAAAGAGCAAAATGTTTGTACTTTTGTCTACTGTGTCCTAGCTGAGCATCCCACATACAAGGTTATTAGATATTCCACAGGAGAGATTCATTTATCTTTGAACAGGACTTTTTTGTGTGTGAGGTTTTTTTCTTGGCAACTATAGCTTAAGTACTGGTTTCAGCAAATAAGAGTTTTTTGATTGAATATCTTACTGACAAAAAATCCCAAAATGTGGAATTTTACAGCAGAAGGGGGAGATTATCTTTAGTGCTCTGTCCAATCAGAAAAGGTAAACAAAGTTCACTGATGAAGATTAGATGTGATAATGTTGCCAACTGTGATGGAGAGAAGTACTCAGCTGCTAACCACAGTATATTTCAGCTTGTTTATCACTAATGAGAAAAGCATGATCTTTCTCGGAAGATGTACTTCTTTACTACAAAGCTGGTGATCTGTTGTTGTGATGTTTATCATGTGAATTTATGAAACCAAATTGAACTGTCCAACATAGAAAATTATTTGTTTTGTTACCTTTGTTTTCTGGGTTATGTGCCTCAAAGTGTTTTTAAGTGTTTTGGTGTACTGACAGCAGACAAATTCAAGACTCTATTCAGCATTTTTTTTTAGCACTTTGTTCTCCAATGCTTCTAACCATGTTGTTCTTTGAATGCTAACACCAGTCACTTTTGATGAACTTTACTTGGGATAAGTCCAAAATCTTCGATTTATTAGGTAAGAAAGATTTTGTTCATGTAGGGCAAGGACCGGTACAGAAAGCAGAACTGTCTTCAGGCTGCCATCAATAATAAATGTGTTCTCTTGAACTCCGAGTACTTTTGAGAGCGTGATATATGCATGTTGCTTATGCCTGTCACTGGGCCTTTCACAAACGAAAAATACTTAATTCAGGACGCTGTCCTTTTGCATATCAGCAATGCTTTAGCTCCTTAGCAAAGAAGTTATCTAATCTTAGAGTGGATCAAACAAACAGCCATTTTAGAGGCTAACCATTTTGCCATATTTTCATTGCAAATACTCCAAAGAGAGATAATAATTGTGCATGCAGTAAGTTCTCTAGCCAGGAATAGTTACGTTTTCAAAAGAACAAACAAAATTATTAAAAAGAGCATCTTAGGTAATCATTCACAGGCAGAGAATTTGGAAGCTCTTTATTGGCTTTATTAACCTTTTTTTCATTCTAAGTCAACATAGGTATGTGCCAGCGTCTCCAGACCAAAACATTCTAGTTCAATAATCACGTGTTGAGTGTATGGGCAAGTTACCTTTGTATCTTTCCAGAGTTCATGTTGAGGTCTACTCTGTGTCCATTCCTGTTGTGTTTCCAGGGAAACAGAGACAGAGGAGAATAGTCATTTACCAAACAGCTGGCAATATCATGTTTGATGGCAAAGTACATTGTGTCATTAATCCTCCCTATCCAGTTGGGAAATGCTACTTTATAAGTATATCCTATGTATGTGATACTGACAGACATTCCTTTCAAGAATACAAATAAAGGAATAAAAAAGGTAACAGTAAATAAGAGGTAAATAGTATTTTCCTGCTTTGTGCACATAAACAAACAGAACTGTGGGGATTTTGAAATTCCATTTAACAAAGTAGTTAAAAAGGATTAATTAATTCAGGTTGCAACAGGCATCATTTTTCAATGAGCCTGTAGTCATGCTTGAAAAGCCTGTATAATTTAAGAGATTACAAAGTTGATGGTTGCTCACAGCTTTTAAAAAGAGAAACAACAATAGAAGTCTCTTCATTAAAGTTTTTACTATGTAGAAGCTATCTTAGAGAAAAATGTTTGCTTCTAGTCACTTAGGCTTGATAAGTCTATAAAATATCACAAAGATTCTAAAACAGTGAAGCAGGTTTACAGTGATAGAATAGTAGAGATTAAAAGTCAGAAGAAGATACAGCATATGAGTATTTTCACAGAAGAGAATGAGTACCTGAATCAACCTGCTGGAGAATGACTGGAATTACTGAAACATGCAGAGGAGTAAGAGACAGCAGTTAGCATCTTTGTCTTAATAATAGAGTGCGTAACTGGATAATAAATCCAATTTTACTTTGACATCTTCTGAAACCTCAATCCATAACACAGTACCATAGATTTTTAAACAGAGGAGCACCTGCTCACTTTCCTTGTGTCTCTCCTTATGTTGTGAAGTGATCAGAATTTGGAAACACAACAGGATTCACTTGGTTAAACAGCCACAAGGGCACAGTAGCTTCTGTATCAGGAATGTGACACAACATCTTTGTTGCCCTTGAGTTGCTGTTTTGCAGAAAAACACCAGCTTGGCTTAATTTTCTCCAGAAGATATTTCACAGCTGTTCACAGCAGGACTCTTTGGGAGAATACTGGTTAAATATCAAAATAGGAATATGCTCAAAACTTTAATTTCAGGCAATGCTGTCAATGGGTAGAACTGGAGCATTCCTTTTTATTGATCCACACTAGCCATTGAAAATCTATAGTTGGCAAACTTTATAAAAAGCATCTTTATGGGAAGATCTCAGATGTATGCCTGTTGTGCTTAGATCATGTATAAACAAGTCGTATACAATGTGTTTTGCTATGGTATTTCCTTTTCTCATGATAGAAGAAGAAAGAAAGACTAAAAAAATGTTCAGCATACTTAACTGTACAGATTTGTAGAGGGCCAAATTAATGAAACAAGGCAATGATGCCTGAGCATTCCAGATTGCTGCTATTGCTTATCAAGATCTAAGCACCAATGACGATAACACTGCGGCCACCAAAACGTGTCCCTTCACTATCTTCTCTCTGCAATCTTTTTCTTGTAATATGTGACCAATCCTTCTATACCACATCAGTCTTTATTCTAATGTACATCTTGCAGCTTCAAAGTGAATGAGAATGCTGTATTGAGTACCACAGCTGTACCAGGAAGTCTTGGAATCAGGTTCATTCACCACGTCTTTCACAAGTAAAGCTTCCAAAAGTAGTCCCCGCTGCAAGTGAACATTTTTCATTCATAATGGTCATGACTCGTGACATTATTGCCTTTTTGTAGATATTTCTGTGTCAGTACAGACTCTTTGCACCTATGTCTAGGGACTATAGTAAAGAGTCAAAACTCTTCTGGGGGAAAAAAAGAAAAAAAAAAAAAGATTGTGTGTTGGCATAAAACAGTTGGGAGTCTCTTTAGACAAATATGCTAAAGCTCTGCTTGGCAGATAAAAATCTCTCAATGTAGAAGTGCCATGATTGTCTTCTGATTGCTATGGTAAAATAAACAGAAGTGAAAACACCGCTAGGAAATGCTACGCTAAGTCTTTTTATAGGCTGATGTTTCAGGTGGTGTCAGTAGAGCTGTAAATGGTAAGCTTCTGGCACAGAATGTAAAATTCCAGAAAAAGAAAATCTTTTTCTGCAGAATCAGATTTAATATTTAAACACAAGCAGTGTGGATGTAGCCCAATGAATTTCAACACATCAAGGACAGTGTTCTCAAATAAAGTGACCTGCAAAGGTTCAGTTCTGGTCTTGTAGACCTTTGAAGCTAGTCTGTTTAATTTAGGGCATGTTTATGTACATGAAAGAGAATTGTCTATTTTGGCTTTGGAGTCTGGATTGCTGTTTAACCATCATACATAATTCTGGTATTACTTATTAATCTTTGTAGCCTTAGGCCAGTAGAGCTCTGAAAAGCAGCTGCATGGCTCAAGCATGACAAGTTGTCTCCAATTCTTTCAAGTGACAGATGGTTTTAAAAATAATCACAGCAACATGTAGTTCATATGTGTTATTCTTCCACAGTCCATTGCAGAGTACTTAAAAATACACATATGTGAAATCTGTATGTTGTAGATGAAGAAAGTGAGAGGCAGAGAAAAATCATTCCTCTGTTAGTCCTTAAATTAGGATAGAGCAGAGTCAGGATTAAAACACAGGTCCTTTCAGTCCCAGTCTAGCGCTCTGTGTACTTCACTGTGAGAAATACATGCTTACAAGAATATTCTCAGTAAAAATCTATTTTTTTTTTACAAATTGTATAATCCCATGTTGTCTTTGAGATACTAATATCCTACTCTTATATTCTGACTTTTCCAGAAATTCAGTCCTCTAGCTGTTATAATTTCTTAAAAACTTTAATTATTCTACCCTGAGAAGGCTGTTCAACCTCAAGATTTCAGAGCTTCTTAGTACGGCTCAAGTTGTCTTGTCACTTTTCTCTTTAGTTTTGTGATAGAAAGCAGTTCCACAGCCCAACAGTAACTTGCTGGAATTAAGTCTGTAAAAGGTTACTTGAGAGGTACTTAGGTAAGTAGGTGGTCTTCTTGTATGTTTTTAAAATACTGGTATAAATTCGTTGTTCTCAGATTAGAACGCTCAAGTTTAAAAAAAGTTCCTTAAATAAGAGTAGCCACTTAAAAATATAATACAGTTAAATGTAAGTATAGTTACTATTTTTTATTTGTCTCGGAGTAGCTTACATGAAGGTATTTCTGCAGGACTTGCTCTGATGTTTTTTTTGTGTGTATTTTTCTAGATCTTTCCACAGTAGATAGGATGCTAAGTTCTTACTGCAGAGCAGACACTTTGTAATTTTCCATGTGCTACTTAGAAGTTTATGTGTGATTTGGAATTAATCACTTATACAATTCCCCCTCATAATGTAGTTTACTTGTTACTGATTGACCAAACTAAGTATAAACTTCTTAAACTGTTGATGAATCCTTTCTATAAATTAACAATGCCGTTAACCTGCACTCAAGCAATGAATTATTTTCCTGAAAAATTTCTCCCTTGAGAAAGCGGTTGAAACCATAGAGCCATAAAGGGTCTTCCTATAGTAGCCCTTACAGGGCTAAAAACATACCACTGTTGTATATAAATATCTCCTTTTGTTTCAAGGTCTAAATTTACAAAGAAGTGAAGTGAGTACCTAAACACCTCAGGGAGCTATAAACTGTTAAACTAAAGCCAGAAGCTTCAATCCTTTTTCCACAGGAAAGAGGACTTTGCTTTTTTGTTAGCAGCTGGAACAGAAACATACAAGGTCAGTTCCAGTGGTTCCATTCGTAGTTTCCCAGTATACAGAGACGGAAAAGGGTGCAAATGTGGGAGGAGGATGAAATGATTTTTAAAGAGCATTACTCTGCGTTCACAAACAAAATTCTACAAGTAGTTTTTTTGTTGTTTCTTTCTTCTGTGTATGCTGGAATGGAAAAAAAAAAAAAACCTCTATAAAAACACAGACTACTACAGTAAATTTGTACATGTTTAAGAACTAACCACATCTTCAAGTTAAGTTATGAAGATACGGCATAGATATGTCTCTAAAGAAATAAAATGCCAACATAAAAATATATGAAATTATAAGAAAGCCTAGTTTTCAGATAACCCTGAAAAGCATTTGGTAAGAAACTCCAAATGCTTTGGTAAGATTGGATTCAGGAGAAGCTCTTCCACTTTCCCTTCTAAATAAATAAGTAAATAAATAAATGTACTAGACTGGTTGCAGAGACTAAATGGAGTTTGTTGAACTCTTACTATTTAAGACTTAGGTGCAGGCCAGACAGTGCGAAGAAGGTCAGAATGAATGGATGTGATGCTGTCACACCAAAGACCCATCCATTACTTTGACTGGTGACTTCTCACCTGCAGTATAAAGCACTACTGGTGGGGAGAACGGTGCTTAAGGGTGTACTGGCTTTTGCTCTGTCTTTTGTAAAAGACAGGGGTCTTGTGGGACGTATTTTATAGATCTGTAAAAAGAAAAAACATATTCTAAGTTATAGTGTATTTGTAAATGTATCTTACTTTCTGGCAAACCTTTCTAGAATTCCAGGGGTGTCACACATAGCTAAATTTGTATGTAGGTTGCTCTCCTGTCTGGCAGTAGTGACACCATTTGCTATTAGCATTTCACTTCCTATTTTAATACCTACATTCAGAGCACGTTAGGAAAACATGCCCCCTGCATGGGGGAAGGGAGGTTCTCTTCGACCATAATCCCTGTGTGTTCAGAAAGAAAAAGGCACAGTTGTGTGCCATCTGCATGTTGTATTTGTAGGAGGGATTACTTCGAAAGGCTCACTTAGCCTTTTGTAGCTGTATCGCACTGCGGGTGGATACGTACTATCTATGTGAGATGAAAATTTTCAGCAATAAGATTTCCATGGTTTCATACTCATTTCTCACATATTCTACTGGGAGGATATTTTTTCTGGCGCTCAGTCAAGTTTTTAAAGCAACATTCATTTCAGTTTCTTCTATGGGAGAAATGGAAGATAGAACAGTGGAACATGTTCTTTTTCTACTGCTGCTTATATGCCTAATATATTTGAGTTTACATCAGTCCATCATCTATACACTATACTCTTGAACCTCCTCATATAGGAATAAATTTCCATCTCTTGCTGACAGCTAAAGGTAGCTTTTTTATCCTCAGCACCACCTAGTGAGACCTGGTGTCTGGTCTTTTAAGAAGTGTTGTCCCCTAGCAGTCAGCAACCTTGTCACTTTCACCTTCTGCTTGCAAATGTTACCAAAGTCTCTGTAACTGGCCTTTAATTTTTTCTTACTTATATTCACAAATTGAAGGAAATTCAGATTAAAAAGGAAAGAGAAGGAACTTCCTTATTAAGAGTATGAATTGTGGTTTCTATGACAGATTTATTACAGTGTCTCAAAACTGCCAAACTTGCCTGCAGCTCTGCATCAATTCTCTGTATTGGTGTGGTTTTTGCTTACTTATCTTGCAACATTATTTTGCCAAAGTGCAAAAACATTGGGAATTAAACCTTAGCTTAACACTGGGAATTAAACTTAGCTTGTCACTCAAGTAATAATTAATAATGTTTTGGGAGGGGAAGAAGGTCTGTTTTTTAACTCAGCCTCAATGTGGTTTTGAACTCTCTATCACATTGCAAACACAGTCTATCAGTGAATATTTCAAGAGTAAAATCCGTTCTGGGCTAATTTAGACTTTAAAGGTCACTCTTACAACTCCAAAATATTAACTCCTTGCATGCAGTGGTACTACTGAGTTTTGCCACAGTTTTTAAGGGCTGGGCAAAGTGTTTTGTGTGGTTGCCCAAAACATGAATAACATGAACTGTTATTTCTCTGTGTCAGCTGAAGTGTCTCTATAGCCTTTCCTGTTCCTCTGGCTTGTTCTTTAAGTCTATCTTTTATCTTTCTTCATTCCATTTGCTCCTATTCCTTAAAATTATTTTTTATGAAACATCTTGATCATTAGGCTAGATACAAGAAAGAGAAAAAGTCAGGGAAGACTGTGGGAAAGGGGAGGAAAAAAAAAAGAGAAACCAAAGATACTCATTTTCATGTGAGCTTGCGGCATGACTCATGCCCCACCAATCTGACTGAATTCCTTTGTTTAGGGTCAGTTCAGGCCTAGAGCAAAGAGCTTTTAGAAGAGTAAAAGAAATGGTAATCTGTTCAATTTCTCTTGGAGCAGAAAGTCAGAGATTTTACTGTGCAGCAATATCTTACTGCTAACACATGGTAAAAATATGTTCTCCAAGTTCTCTGGCTGCTAACCTCTTTGAAGATACCAATTCACAACTCATTATTATCAGTCCTGTGTAAAAAACATAAGCTGCCTCCATTTCAAAGGCTTTCTTTGAAGGCCTAGGAAGAGCTGGCCTTTGAGAACTAGTAAGACTGAAAATTTGCTCTTCCTGAAGGGTATAAACAATGACTTTTCCTTTCCACCTATTCAGGCATTCTGAATAGGCTGCATTGTAGATTCTTAACAGCATTTTTTCTGATCTTCTATAACTTTATTTCCACCTTAAGCCTGTTTCTCAATGCCTCTTCCTCTCTTCTGCCTCCCGTGCCAACCCTCTCTACCTGCATCCTTCATTCCAGAACTCAAAGCAAACAATGGGACTGGTTTTATTTGGTGACTGTGTTCTGCTTTGTTGTTTGAGTATTAAGGAAGAAGCCACTTTGAATGAAGGTAGAGATTTGCAAAATTGGTTCTTGAGTTGAAGAAGTTCTAGGAGACTGAATATAGTATAATGAAAGTTTGCAGTACTCTGGAACAGGGATAGGAATTAGTGTAGTAAAAATGTAAAATCAATATTCAGAGGAAAAAAAAATGAACATAGGGAAATTTCTTATACATTTATTAAAAAAATACTATTTTCTACATTTTATGGTATGATTGATGAATTGCTTACTTCTACAGGAAATACAGTGTATTGCTCTGTCAAATAGTAGAGTAGGCTGTTGAACATAATAAACAATTGTGTGGTCTTTGCTAAGCTGCTAATCTCTTCAGCATTGTCTTTTGTTTTCACATGATCACTGTCATCAGAATATTACAGAAGTGATTGCCTTTTGCTTCTTATTTAAACGTTAATTCCGGAGGAGTGTGTTTTTTCAATGTTAGTATTCTACTTTGTGATGAAAGCAGATGTTATCTAATTCTGTTTTGAAGAGATTCAGTGCAAGTTAAGGATTTTGAGATCAGAACAATGCTGTTTACCCATGGATGTGGTTAAAGGGGAATGAGATACGCCGGGTAAAAATATAAACTTAGGAACTTTGCCAAGTTCTTTGTAGACATCTATCTTCTGTGGAAAATGCAAAGAGAACAGAAGTTAAAAAAAATTACCCAAAGTTGCATTTGGTATGAAGAACAGATCGCTTTAAATGTGCAGTGCCAAAAACATCCTTTTTATTCCTGGAAAAACCTCACCATAGGAATTCTAATGATGATACATACAACTGTGGGGAAAAAAAGAAAAAAAAGAATAAATTAAGTGAATTAACTGAATTTGGGAAATGCTAAATGGTTATCTCTCTGTAGATCTATTTAATTTTGGCAGTGACAGACGTATGAGAACACACATGATGACGAGGGGATTTCCACTTAATTAGATGACTTTCACTTTCACACTGAAAACAGATATGCCCACTGAGAGGCAGTCTTTACACACACTCCAATTGGAATGCACAGAAGACTGATGTTTCTTCAAATTTGCCCATATGGGATTTTGTTGCTATATTCTGTATGGACTTTCTTTACAGTTTACCTGAGAAGGGAATGAAGGGGCTTCCTATGTCGCATCCTCTAAAATGTTTTGAATCAGTGCTCTGTCATGAGCAATTAAATCAACATCTGCAAGACGTTACAGACAACTTAAAAAAAGAAGTATTCAGTAAAAATTGTGAGACTCTGGAGAGAAATATGAATGGAACTTCGAGTTCACGTTTTTGTGATTTTTCTAGATTTAAAAAAAAAAAAATTCTAGATTTTTTTTCTATTTTTTTTTTAACCTTACGGTCTTACACATGCACTTAAATGTGGTAAGACATAGGAAATGTAATCCAATTTTTCCATATATTAATTTATGCTTTGTAATAAGAAGTGTTTGACATGGAGTAAAAAGCAGAACTTAAATTTTTCAATTACATTCCAAATTTCTTCTGAATAAGATCGTCAGCTTGACTGAAATCAAAGTAGCAAAGAAGAATCTCCAGTTAAGAATGTGCATGTACAAAAGGTGAAGCTTGGCGTAAGTTGTATACCTATTTTTGTATCCATTTGCCTTGTAAATTTTCATGGTGTATACTTTTATTTGATCGGATATCATCAAAAAGTACAGATATTCATGTTTATGAGGATATACAAATTTCAGTATGATTCATGGAGTAATACCACTATAGCTATAGCTTGCTCACAAAAAAAACCTGTGGGATGAGATAATATCTTTTATTACACCAGCCAGCACAGCTGGAGAAACCAGACAAGTCTTATAATGTGATTTTTTTTTTTCCTGATGAAATACTGAAGAAGGGGTTCTGTTTCTCAGCTTCTGTACTTTATTTTATTTTTTTCTAATTATCTTATTTCTGGTTCACAAAAAGGTACTATTTTACCAAATGGCCTTGCTGCGATATAAGTTTTGTTGGATGCCACTGACCCAAAAGGGCAGCCTGATATTGCTGGAAAAATTTAGAAGAACTCAACCTGTTTGCCTAATATTTTTCCTTGAACTCCCATCCTACTGGCTGTGCAATGCAAAAGATAAAGCATATAAGCCTTATCTTTTCCAGTGACATTTTATTCTGAGAGATCTGAGAGAGCAAGGACATGCCTATGAATGAAAAGTCCTTTTCTGGCAGAAATAAGTATAAACTTCAAATGGCACAGTCTGGATTCAGGCCAGAGCTGAACAAAAATTGTTTAGCTGCAGTTGGAGTTGCTTTGTGTTTAAACTAGTGTGGGACTCAGCCCCTCAGCAAGACTTATCTTCTCAAGGACTACAGATAGTTAGCCCAACTGTATAGCTTTTAATCTAGTGCTAGCTCACATTCAGCTGAACTTGAAGCATAAGACAGATGAAATCACATCTGTGTGCTTGCTATAGTAGAAATAATAGCTAATGTTATGCAACACAGGTTAATTGCCAGGCATGGCAAGTCTGCCCTCACTGTGCCAAGGGGTGTGTGGACTATTTGTTAGCCTAACTCTTAGAGATGGGAAGGTGCAGAGGGAGAGAGCAGAAAAGGACCTCCGCAGTTCCTTAGTTAACAGTGGTTAACTAAGCAAATTAAGGTTGTTTTTTTTTTTTTTTCTTTGACATGGCAAAATTCAGTTAAAGTTTTTTCAATTAGAATAATTGACTCTGTGAGCATATTAAGGAGAAGCATAAAAGGAGGCCAAATATGTGGCAGTGTACTCATGACAGTGAATAAATTAATGTGCATAAGCTACTTGTGCACTTTTGACCTTCTGATGTTGATTAATTTAACACATGGGAAGGGTCTGAGGAGATTATTTGCTATTATTAGTATGGTTGAATATAGGAAGCGTTTGAAGCACTTGATCACAGCAAAAACATCCATGTTTCTGCAGGAACAGGCAAAATGTTGTGTCTAAATACAGAAACAACCTCTAGAATGTGATTGGTTTAAGATGTGTGACAGTTTAACACAAACATGCTTTGTGTTTGGTTTGTGTTGCAATAAAAGATAAGGACATGTTCCTAAAACAAGAGGCTACAGAAAAAATGCCTTTGTTCACTTCTTTAAAGTAAATGTGGTGACTAATTGCTTTAGAATTATCAGTTAAGTAAAGAAGGCGTTAGCCATCTTGTATATGCTACTCATACACAATACCATACTGTTTGGCTTTTTCTCCTTGCATGTTTGATTTAAGTGTATGTTCTTCAAAGCTATTTTTCAGAACTGTTTTCTGTCTTGGCTCTTTTGCCTGCAAAATTACCATACATCTGTGAGAAATGCTCATTGTTTGGGACCTGCTGAATGTAAACAGTACTCGGTTTTACAGTCACAGAGCTGCAGAGGAGCTGTAGTCACTTCAGGGGAGGAATGCAAATTGGGCTATCTGTCAGCTCACAAACAGCTCTTTTTAAAGAACTTAGATCTTCAGTTGTTTGACTCCTGTCCTATCAAGGGAAAGTTGATTTCTGTGCTGTGAGTAACAGGGAAGATTCTCAGTATTGAAAACATTCCCAAAAAAAAACAAAACAAAACAAAACAAACAAACAAACAAACAAAAAAACCCACCAGCAAACCAAAGATACTTATACCTCTCACTCTGAATGCTGTATCATTAGTACTTTTAGAAGAGAAATGCACTACATTACACAGTATACATCCTGTTAAGTCCTAGCAGATTCCTGCAACATGTTTTCTGTCAGTCAACTAGTGGTATATAGAATGCTCTGGATATCAGTTTGACTACCATAGGATTTTTGGATTTTTTTTTTTTTTTTAATCATGCTAGATGTTCAGATAGTAGGTTCACGAGCTTTCATTACTGTTCTGAAAGGTACAGTAGAGGACATTATATTTGAGCCTAAAAATTCCTATCACTGTGACTCTTCCCTGTTGTTTTGATTCCCTATCATGTATGATTTTCATTACCTTTGAATTTTTTCCAGTCTAAAAGTAGTATTTGTGCAAGGAAATGAATTTGAAATGTTTCTGGTTACTTTTTCTGTTTTTAATTTCATAGAATCATATTATCACCAAGATTGGAAAAGACCTCCAAGATCATCCAGTCCAACCATCCACCTACCACAAATGTTTCCCCACTAAACCATGCTCCTTAGTACAACATCTAAATGGTTCTTGAACACCTCCAGGGTCGGTGATTCCACCTTCTCCCCTGGGCAGCCTGTTCCAGCACATGACCACTCTTTCAGAGAATAAATTTTTCATAATATCCAACCGAACCTCCCCTGTTGCAACTTGAGGCCCTTACCTCTTGTCCTATCTCTGGTTACATGGGAGAAGAGGCTGATCCCCATCTCACAACAGCCTCCTTTCAGGTCATTGTAGAGAGCAATAAGGTCTCCCCTAAGCTTCCTCTTCTCTAGACTGAACAGTCCCAGTTCCCTCAGCCGCTCATAAGACTTGTGCTTCAGACCCTTCACAGATTCATTGCCCTTCTCTGGACGCACTCCAGGGCCTCGATGTCTTTCTTGTAGTGAGGGGACCAAAACTGAACACAGTACTCGAGGTGTGGCCTCACCAGAGCAGATTACTGGGGGAAAATCACTTCTCTGCTCCTGCTGGCTTCGCTGTTTCTGATACAAGCCAGGATGCCATTGGCTTTCTTAGCCACCTGGGCACACTGCTGGCTCATGTTTAGCTGAGTGTCAGCCAACACCCCCAGGCCCAATTCCTCCACACAGCCTGCCAGCCACGCTGCCCCAAGCCTATAAAGTTGCCTGGGGTTGTTGTAGCCAAAGTGCAGGACCTGGCACTTGGTCAGATTTGACACAAAGAAACTGAAGGTACCACCTAACTTGCTCCCTTATTAAAGTGAGCTTTGTTTGTCCTACAGTGCAGGTTCAGCATAACACGTAACTGGAAGTAATAAAATGTAGTATGAATTAGAAGTTACCAGGGATTAGATCTTTACTCTGAAGCCTGGAGCATTTAAAATTAGTGGGCAGTAGGCTTCAGCAGCTGTTGTTCCCTTCTGTGGTGGTGCCTGAAGCTCTCTGGGCACAGCCATGCCGTGAGGGATGAGTAAAGTCCCCACCACTGGTCTTGTGTGAGGGGAAATGCAGTCTCTGTCAGACACACTGCTGCACTTCCTGACGGCATGCAGTGTCCCATAACCAGAGCCTCTTATGATAGCCAGCAATCATAAAAGAGTGTTGAAGCTGCTCATATCTGATGTAAGTAATGATCTCTCTCTAGGTGGTCTTATTTGCTTAGCAGGTTGGATTGAGACTGCTGAGAAAGCTGCATGGGCCCTGTTCTTGTGCATGAATCCTTGCAGTATAAGGACCATATCATTTGGAAATGGCTTATGACAGAAGCATAGTCCAGAATCTGAATTTACATTTAAAATACATTCTTACAAGTGGAGAAAATAGGCCCAAAACATACTGTCAGCTTTACTCTGAAGCAATAGGCTTTTTCTTCGCTCTAGGGAGAGTTTGAATATTTCCTGGTAGTTTTTAACTGACTTGTTTATAACTGTCAGGCTTTGAGATGTTCATGCTGGAACAGTAAATTCTGTATCTTTTTTCAGATGCCTTTTTCCCCAAGAAATTTGCTAATGCAGTTGATCCAGGATTGTTAGTTTGTCCCAAAACTCCTTGCAAACCAAGCACAAACAGACCTTTTTCTTTAGTCATTTATACTTTAATCCCAGCTTTTCTGGAGGAAGGATGAAGATTTCCTTTAATGCAGGATCTATTCTGCATGCTCCCTGCTAGATCAGGGCTAAATTTTAAACTGAATTCTTACAGTGACTCCCAGGCCTTCCTGTTCATCACTTGGACTTAAGGTACACCCACTATTTAACTGGTCACTTTTATTCAAGAAGTCATCAACTATTCTACTTTTCCTAGCAGGGCCTTCGCACCCCCTCTTCCACATGGCCTGTTCCACATCCACACAACTGACATAAACAGTGTGGGAATAAACTAGTCAACAGACTCTCCAGAAAATTAAGTACTAGTAAGTGAATTTCTGTTCCTGTTTAAGTACTATAGATCTGAGATATGTTGGATACTTTGTTAGTTTTTAGTAAGAGTCCAGGGATGAATTCTAAGAACTTTTGGACTAAGGAGTTCCATATAAAGTGACATATGGAAAGGCAAGTCCAGTGACTTCTCTCAAGTTATCAATCGATCCTGTGACCCTTATGCATATCAAAAATTAAAGCTATTTAAATAATAAAGAAATGTTGGAAAGAATCAGCTGGAAAAGTATTTATAAATCAGAGAATTCAAGAACACGGTATGCATTTCTAGTTGCAGCATTTAAAAGTTATTAAAACTTGTTTTCTTCCTGTAGCTTCAAAAAATGTATGGTACTTAAAATTCACATGTACCTAGGTATGATGAGTCCACTTGATAATGGCTATAATGGCTGTTTTGGGACAGAAAAAATATGTCTTTTCCCCTAATTCCTACATACGGAAACAGGAATGTTTATTAAATGTTTCAAATGTTGTGAAAAAAAAGAATTGCATCTCAAATTTTGTCCCATTCTTCTACCAAACTGCATAAATATACCCATGCATTGATGGAAAATGTAACAGGCAAACATTAATTTTAAAATGCAGAAAACAAACTTAAATTATATCTTGCTCTGATTAAAGAAAACCATCCTCAATTTAAATTGATCCTGATGTTCCATTAATGTCCATCAGAATTTTGAAGCTAGTATGAGTGATAATACATGAAAATATGATCAAAGTGGTGCCCAAAGCATTGGATATGCTTAAGTTCCTTTTTCAGCATTCTCTGGAACTAGTTTAGCAAAATAATCTTTCATACTGTGAGGAATTAAGACTGGAACGTGGTAATAGCAGCTAATTAATGACATCATAGAAGTGTGTGCTCAGATTCCTTTATTATTTCACAGTACATCCTGACCAAGAAACGGGAATTAAACTATATGAACCTACATAGGCCAGCCTTGTGCATGGCTATCTAGTTTACTAGGTAAAATACAGGTCAGATTTAGTTCATTTTCATTGTACACAAAAAACTATGTGTACATTACTGCCTTAATAGAAGTCCCTTTGATAATACTTAAGACATCATTTAAAAGTCTTTAACTTAAATTGGTTTTAATTTTGAGAAATTTTGCTAAGTCTGGATTTTGACTGCTGTCTGCAAGTCCACTTAAGCAAAGAAGTTAATTTGTGTTCAGCGTACTCATTGTACTGATATTTACATAGATTGCATATCTTGACATCAGGTTCTGTTTTGTTTCCAACACAAACGAAGCTGGATTAGGATTAATATTCATTGTACAAAGCTAAACCAGTGAGAAACTCTTAAAACATGATAATTCTCCAGTGCTTACTAGAACTCCTAGTCACTAAATATCAAGTAAATATCAAGCAAAGTATGCATCAGAGTAAATTGTTCAGATTAGTTTCCTATGCTTTATTCCAGAATAACCAACAATTTATATTAGAAATCATTCTGCATGAAGAAAATCAGAAGGAGAGTTATTTTAGGAATAAGGGACTTTCTCTGCAGCTCATTTTCCCCTGTTGACAGAAATACAGATTGCAGGTTCTCACTACATGAGAAAGTTTCTGTGTTTGAATTTGAAAAAGCAGTTAAGTCTGTACCTCTGAACAAAGTCCATGGCACCAGGCATCATCAACACAATTTTTAAATTCTATAAATACTTGAACCATACTCTGGAATGCATTTTTACAATATTGTCTCAGTATTAAAAGTTGTACTTGGTACCTAATCTACGTTACTGCTTTAAGGTGAGGCACAATTCTAGGATCCTTATCTTTTTGGCATACCTCATGCATTTTTCTTGTTTGTCTGTTTGTAATCTAAGCTGCTCCTTAGAGTACTAGTGACCTAATTCCTTTCCTGGCTTGTTTACAGACAAGGTGAGTCTATACAAAACACATAAATTACGAGTACTAGGAGATTATTTAATGCTATTTAATACCCTGTGTCAGCTGACATCCTTATGATAATTTTATTATAGTGTCTGAAAAATCCTATCTTCAAATCATTTTAAATCTTTACTGTTTCTTATAGCCTGTGCTACTTAGTAATTCACATTGGTTTTTGTGGGTTCAAAAGTCAACCTATCCATTAACAACAAATACAGAGGTTTTATATTCCACTTTTATTGGGGAAGGAAGGTGTATGCTCTGCTGTTGTGAAGCCTTGTGCTCAGAGAAAGCAGGCAGGTAAAGATACCTGTAGCACAACAGATACTGCCAAAATGATTGTTCTCTGGGTCATATTTGAACCTTTGTTAGGAATATGGATCAAATGTTGCCATAGAAATTTAAATAATGCCAGTATTTCTTTAGTATCAAGGATTACAAATAATAGAAATACAGGGAATGAAATACTCTTCAACAAGGGCTAAGAAAAAGTAAAAAAGAAGTTTGCATATGGAAAGCAAGACCTTCATGAGACTATGGGATGTACTTTCATTTATTCATTGTAAGAACTATTCTAAGGAGTGTTAGCTCTTGCCGAAGAGCATTTCATTCATTTTAAGTAAATTTACCTTCATGTGTTATAACTTGTTACAAAAGTTAAACTGCTTCAATTAAATATCCTCATGAAGATCTTGCTTTCTTTATGCAAACCTGTTTTTACTTAGAGAGCATTCACTCTGTATAGGTGAAAAGCATAACCATTTACCAGCAGCTGCCTTCTCCTGGAGGTTATATTTTTAGCGTATCTGCTTTCTGAGCTGCTTACACTGCTACTAGTTCTGTAAAGATGGCTTAGATTACCCTTAACAGTTTAACTAGAAAGCCTTTGCTTACTCTTGCTCATTTTAACTGAAGAAAAAAGGAAAAATCTCTCAAGATGATCTCCACAGCCCTATATGGAGAAGAATCTGTAGACAGAGGTTTGCTACTGAAGAATAGTGAAACTGGAATACACTGTGCCTGTAATTACATCTTAGTTATTCCTTTTTTAAGAAGATATACAAACAGTTATACTTTTTGATTGCCTAGTCATGTAGAGAAGCATAGAAGACCTCTGCTACTATGCATAAAATATTAGCCAGGGGATTAGTCTGTTTGTATCTTGACCCTGATTTATGACAAAGATGCCCTACACTATATTGCCATTAGCTTGGGAGGGAAATCTCCTGTAGGCTTTCAGGCTGATAGCTGCAGCTTGCTTCAGCCATGGTTGACTTCGGATAATGACTCTAGAAAAATCCTGAAGATGAGAGAGATACTTACACAAAGCAGCAATAGCTAATAGATGCTTTTCCCTTGCATTTATGCTATTTACACAACATCATAGGTTTCTAAGCTTGAATAGAGCACTGAATTCAGTTTAGAGCTCATAAAATATCGAACTGTTAAATTTGTGTCAAAACCCAGAAAGTCAGAAGGATCGTGAGGCCCCGCTTTCACGGTCTGTATTCGTACTGAAAATCAAGATCAAGCGAGCTTTTGCCCTTCTGCTCCACGGGAGGTTTCTGGCCTCCCTGAGCTTGCCTTAGGACACCTGCGTTACGCTTTGACAGGTGTACCGCCCCAGTCAAACTCCCCACCTGACGCTGTCCCCGGAGTGGGTCTTATTTCACTAATGTGAGCTTCAGGAAAAACTATATCCAGAAATGGAGGAAGTGAAAAATCACATTAGTAACAGTTTTACCCAATCACAGAGTCACAGAATCACAGAATCACAGAATTGTAGGGGTTGGAAGGGACCTCTAGAAACCATTGAGCCAACCCCCCTGCCAAAGCAGGCTCCCTAGACCAGGTTGTGCAGGTAGGCATCCAGGCGGGTCTTGAACATCTCCAGAGAAGGAGACTCCACAACCGCCATGGGCAGCCTGTTCCAGTGCTCTGTCAACCTTACTGTGAAGAAGTTCTTATGCACATTTGTGCGGGACTTCCTATGCTTCAGTTTGTGGCCATTTCCCCTTGTTCCATTGCTACACACCACTGAAAAGAGTCTGGCCTCGTCCCTTTGCCTCCCACACCTTAGATATTTACAGACTTTGATCAGATCCCCTCTGAGTCTTGTTTTCTAAAGGCTGAACAGACCCAGGTTACTCAGCCTTTCCTCCTAAGAGTGGTACTCCAGGCCCTTTATCATCTTTGCAGCCCTTCACTGTATTACCAGGACAGATACACCCCTTAGATCTCACCTGAGAGCTTTCCAGAGACAATTAATTTGCTGTGGCAGATCTACTTGAAGTCTAATCTGAGTTTCTAGACAGAAAACAGCAGGAGGCAAATCTCACCATAGAAAATGCACATCCTCAGAACAGCTTGTTTGGGACCTGCGTTCAGAGTGCCCTGACCTGTATCTGGTTACTTAAGATTGAAAAAGACTGCAAATATGCCTTTTATGGTTGTAAAAAGAAGCTTTCCCAGCTTGTGCTTGCATGATTAGGGCAGAACTGTTGTGTTGCTGTGGGTCTTGCAGTGAGATTCAGGTCGATCTGGCTCTTGTGTTGTAACAACCCACAAAGAGATGTACATCTTTCAACCAGATCTAAATGCAGTACATTTAGGCACTTATGCCCATATACCTTGTTCTGATTCTGCATATAGAACTAAAATGGTTATAACCTTCTAAGAGCCTGCTATTCCTTGTTTTCCCCTATTAAAAAAAAAAAAAAAAAAAAAAAGTAAAACTTCTCAATGGGTATCACTCAATGGGTTTTCTGTAAGGGACATCACTGGAGAAACCATGTCCCAGCTGATCACACAGTTTGGTGCTTGCAAAGGTTGGGAGTTACCGCAGCCTTTTCCTGAGGCTTCCAGCTGCTAGCACAGTTCCTGACCCCCTCCTCTCCTGTATCTGGCAACCTCAGACTGCTAGCCACCAGGTTTGGGGAAACAAAAAGTCCTGAGCCAAAGTATGGAAAGTAAGGACATCAGAGAGTGAGCCCAGTGTGAAACCAACTGGCATCCTGCTCAGCTGGGGGAAGGGCATGAGTAACATATGGTTGCTGATGGCTAATCACTTCTTAAAATGGTTGCCAGCTCTTCTGCTGCCTATTAGAGTGTAAACATCTCATATACAAAAGTGTTGTGGGTCAATGTGTTGCAAATATGCCATCAGTATTGCGAGCTATTTTAATTTAGTTTAGCTTTTCTTATTTCAGGGGGCCAGTCTGCAGTGGTGTGTAGTAAACAGACTATAAGCACATAAGTCATGAAACAAAACTATCTCTAAAACATACAGTGCAAATTATCCTTTCAGGCTTCAGAGTTTCCATTCATAAGGCACTTATATATATTAAAATATATGCTCAGGACAATGATGGAAGCCAAAAGAAATGAAGCTAAATGCACATATTGTTTTTCTGGTGGCAGTTTTAAGGCACCACTCTCTGAATTATGTTAATTTCTGAAACAATTTGGTGACCAGTGAAATCATGTAGCATATGTGCAAATCCACAAAGGAACTTAACTCCTTATTTCTGCATCATTAAAACAGAGTAAAGAGGAGCTGAAATGCTAGTTACTGAACTTTTCTTTTGACCCAGTTAAACACTGTGTTTTGAATCTTCTAAATTATATAATTCTTTTTTTTTTTTTTTTCTGTGCTCTGAAACATGCTGTGTGTTGTATTGTTACTTTTTCCTGGAAGTCTGAGTTAGAATTGTTGCTAGTGACCATAAATCTCCAGAATTTTTGGTACATCCTTTGTTGGTATTTTTGTCTCAGCATTTAATATCAGAACACAAACACAGAAAGAACACTTGGCTCACATCAGTGTGGTCCTGACCTACCAAGCAGTAACAAAAAGTATGATTCATATGCACTATTATTAAGCAGTATCCCTGTGTTCCTTGAGGGCATCCTTTTTTTACCCATATAAAGTAAATTCAAAGCAGAAGAGAGCAGTTCAGTGAGGACACGGGAGTTTTAATGTGCTTATTTTCATATGTTATTGTTCACTGCAGTTAAATCCAGCAAAAGGAAAAGCACAGTAAATTCTGCATGCGATAGTCTTATGAAATTGTGTTGGTAAAAGGACAGATAGCATGAGGCTGGACTCTTCTGTTGTTTTCTTTTTAGCAGAAAAGCATGCAGACAAGTTGTACGATGAAGGAGATAAATCTTGCCCTGTCTGGAACAAAGAAATACATTTTGAATCGAAAAAAAATAAATAAGGAAATAAATAATTGTGCTTTATGTGAAAAATGAAATGGCTGCTATTAGGATCACTTTCTGTGCATGAAGACATTTATGTCTAGAAGAAGATGACGTCTAGAGCTTTGTGAGTTCGTACTGTGAGACAGGAATTTGCAGGGACAAGAAAAGCACAACATAAGTATACTGACATGTTCTTCATTTGGCGGCTTGGTTTCTCCTGATGGGAAAGGGTCTTTTTTTTTTTTTCATCAGGAAGTCTGAGAAGAAATGCAGGAGGCAGGGGGGTGCTTCCTGCTTGGATGAGAAAGTGAAACTGCGTGGAGCTGGCAGACGCAGCCAGACGTAGCTCCACAGCTTGCTGTGTTCTGCTGCTTGTTGCTTTTTTTCATCTGCTTGGGTTACCCTTCTCCACAGCTCTTTGTGTAAGGCCTCGCATAGCCCACAACAATGTGCTACCTATTCAGCACTTCTAATGCAAGGGAAAGTTTTTTACTCTCAGATTTCTACTCCTTGTATGAAAACATTTTCAGCAATTCCCAACATTGTGACAAATGTTGATTATACTTTACTACTTTATTATTTTACTATTACCCTTTACGTACTGAAACTACATAAAGTACAGTGCTGTGAAGGAGCTGTGTAGCTAATACTACATCAGATATATGTAGGTATTCATAAAATACTTATTGAATTATCAGGCAGAAGAATCAGGGCAGCATCATAAGATGGACTGGTTCATGTTGGTAAATGTATTATCTGTGGACTTCAGCATAAATTATTTCTGTCCTCTTCATTGGGTGCTGCACATTTTCTGACCAGGAATAGATTATACAATATAATTTGCCATAAAAATCAAGGGAAAAATCTCATTTAAATATAAAAATGAATGTTTATATTTCCATTAAAGCATTCAGAATTCAGTAATTTTACAGCATTTCAGTGGAACAGTTCTGAAGTGATGGCACGCTTAACTATTGTAAAGTGCTTTCAAACAAGTTTAAAACAATTGGTGGAAGATGCAGTGCAGGCTGAAATGCAGAAATAAGAGGAAGTAAGAGGAAGTAAGAGGAAAGCTGATACTTTGAATGTCTATTTGGAGTTATTGGCCTTTGTCACTCTTGAAATGTTACATGCAGAGAAATATATTTTCAAAGCTGCTTTTTTGTAGAGTTTATGAAAATATGCATCGCTCGGTTACAAAAGGTACCTTTGCAAATGTACATAGTTCCTTGACACTTGAAAAAAACATGTATGTGGAATGAGAAATGCTGAAAATATTAAGAAGCACTTAATCAATGTTTAGGTTTCTTCAGAGGCCCTCACAACCCCTTCCCATGCATAATTCTGGATTTGCTTATACAGTGAATGAATATTATATAATCCTATAATTTGAGCATTGTACATGCAATAATTGCCCTCAAACAAACACAGTCCCTTCTGATCTGACGTATACAGTTTAAATTTATAACTAAATTTATAACTAAAGATAAGATTTGTTTCCATGTATCACATGCTGTATCTTCATTTTAAAGTCCATCATATGGTAGCATTTCAGCACTTAACCACAGTAAGCTGTAATTACTGCTCCTTTTTATTCAACTTATTCATTCTTTTTACATATTTCTTCTTGTTTCAGCCAACCTACTTCTCAGCTGGCTGTTGTTTACCTAATTGGTATGAGATTGCTCCAGTGTTCTCATCTTTCCCTTTTCACTTTTATACAATATACAAAGGCAACTCTCACTTAGATTGTTTACTTTCTGTGTAAATTTGTCTAACAGACAAAATCTAGCACCGCTAATTCTGACAAGCTTTAGAAAATTGATTTCCTCACATCATCTGTAGTTGACATAAGTGAACATGTTGTGCACATTTTTGTGATCACAGTCTATGACAGTAGTGTTATCTTCAGTGAAATTTTTAACAATTTTTTTAGTTATGTAAATAAAGATAAAATAACTTAAAATGTCTGGTAAAAAAAATGTGCAGTGAGGAAGAAAAATGAAAATACATTAAGTATGGTTCCACACTAGCAAAATGAGAATCTTCTCATTTTCAAAGAAGATACTGACTCTGAAGAGGTGCACTGGAAATAAGACAGGGTGGTGAAAAAAGTGAATAGTATGATGTGAAGTCTGTGGCTACTGAGGCAGAAGAAGGACTGAAGGACTGACGTGCATTACTATGTTGGAACAAAAAGGTCCCTGTTCCTGATGTCAAAAATGCTGGATTTAGACCCTGGAGGTCTAGCACCAAGTGCTTATAGCAAATCCTCCAAATCAGATTGTTATGGGACTGAAATATAGTAGATTAAAAAGGGAGGAGTAATCTTGACAACTGTGGGTCCATTAATTCAGTCTCAGAAGAATGTGAGACATTAGAAAAAAAATCTATCAAAAGACAGAGATAAAGGAAGAGAATAAGCTCTCCCCTGTGCTTAAACTGAGATCATGCCAGACTACTCTGATAGTTTTCTTTGACAAGATAAACGCAGTAAAATACTTGATGTGTCACTTAATCAGTAAAATAATAATAGAAGAGGATTAGTCCAACGTGATTTAGTTGAATGTAGGAAGAGACAGCAATGGGAAGAAGACAGCTGTGGGAGTAGTGAGCAATGGCAAGTATTGCACTGATCCAAAGGCACCAGTCTGCAGAACAAAAAGCAATGTGCCCAGGCAAAATGTGCTGACAGCAACAGGTAGAGATGCACTGACACTATAATGTGGTAGTGAGGTCGTTTACAGAAAGACCTGAATAGCTCTGAAGGCTGAATCGTGAAATACAGATCTATTTGCAAGATTAAAGGGAAAAAGTCATAACTTGTAGGCTGTTAGCAAAATATTTATCCCTTGACAAGAGGCAGTCAGTTGGAAAAGAGAAGTAAAACCAGCTGTACCAGATGATAATGAGATAACAGTGGTACTATCATATATCAGAAGTATTTTCAAGATAAATAGGGAGATAAGAAAACTGCTGGATGAGAATCTTGAACAGAACCAAAGCAGGACTCTTATAGAAGAGTGGAAACAAACTGTTACGCAGGCTGCAAAGACTTTCACATGAGGAACAGAACTTATGACAGTGCAACTGCATGGAGAAGGAAATGCTGTTTAACCTAAGAGGGGCTTCCAGCAAAACAAGAAGATATGAACTGGCCACAAATGCGTGCAAGCTGGAAACCAGAAGAACGCTTAAAAATGACAGAAAACTACAGAAATGTAGTTTTTTAAATCATCTGTTTTTATTCTTTTTTAATTTGGTGTTGTTGACTTAGGTTAAGTGCTCAGGTGCTAATTTCTTTGTATGTAATTGCAAAGTAATTGTTTTCATGTTACAGAGGAATTGCAGTATCCTTTTGTTCATTTACTGAGTAAATGACTGTCACATAGGAACCCTGACAAAGATCTTTTTGCTTTTTAACAGAAGTGCATTACTTTTCTGTTTTTTTGTTTTTTATGTTTTTCATTTTGTAATTAACAACCTTCAGAGAGTTACACTATCACTGTGATTTTGAATACGACACAGAAATATCACATACAGATTAACCGAAATGAGCACACTGCTACGTCAGCCATTTATTATGCCTACTCAGATCAATTTGGGTCAAAAATGACAAGTAGCAGGAAGAAACATTATGTGTATAATCTCCTCATAGAACCAAATAGCATGTCACAACGATATTTTGAAAAGGGACATTTACAAGTGTATAATATCTATAAACAGAACTCTGAAAATTGGTATCAGGAGATTTATTTTTGTTGTTGTTGTTCCAAGAGGGAACAACTTATTCCAATGCATGGTACATCTTTCCCTTGTTAAGTAATAGTTTTCTCACTACAAAAGATTGGCCCACTGCAATTAAAAACTATGTGAAATATCTTCTCCCCAAGATACAAATTAACATTCACTATGAGAAAAATATATAGATTTTTTTTTGCTTCTTTAGCCTTGTTGGTTTGTTTGTTTGTTTGTTGTCTGAAATCCTCTAATGCTATTAATTACAAAGAATTCTTAGCTGAGTAGCTGTTTCAGCAGTATTGTTGTCTTATCTCATTGACATTGGTCATGCCTATGAGAAGAATACTCATTTTGCAAAACTTTGGGCACTTAGCATTGTTTTGGTAGAAAACTGTTAACATAGCAAGATGCTTCTTCTGTATATATACAAAAAACATACAAAAATTATTTTTCTTGAGAGACAGGAAAAAACTTGCAGCGACAGTTTCTTTGCAGATGTAAAAATCTTTTAGCCAAGATGCCAAGAACATATTCCCATGACTTTCTCAGTCTGCACTTCTCTTTCCATCCCTTCCTTGTCTTCAGTGTGACAATCTGTTCTCGACATAAACACAAACCTTCAGAGAACAAAAGGTGATAAAGCCCTGCCTCCTGTGCATTGTATTCAGTTTGTTGTAAGTACATGCATTTATTCAAATGTTAGGAAAAGTACTGTTGGCACTGTTTGAGCCAGCTAGTGATGCACAGGTGCAAAAATTTATTTTGTTTATTCCTAGTGGATGGCACGCACATTACAGTTGTGTTTAACCCACCCCAGACAGTGACAGTTGTTTCACCAGTCAGCACTAGGCAAACAGTAGTCTGTTTTAAGCTGTTTATTACCTCTTGAAAACCAACTGGTTATGTTGCAATGGTTAGACTCATTTTCTACTGGAACGCTCCTGGACTCCACATCAGATACTGAAAGTGCATTTGTTTTCTTTAGATCATGAAATCTATCTTACAATTGTTTTTACTCCAGCTGTTGCCTAGTTGCTCTCTCATATTCCTCCATTTCATTCTTAGATAACATTGTCTACGTGAGAGATACCTATCTGCTGTAGTATTTGTCAATATACATAGCCTGTCTTTATAAGGATATTTGGACAGTAAAGACACTGGGTGTGAGTTACCCAATACCATTTTTGTCCAGGTGTATGTCAGCTCCTCTGGTACACTTCGACTTCTTTCTCCACCCATCTCCTGAAAACTTACTAACTCTGTTTTGAAGCAGCCTCCACAGCCTACAAATTGTACTACCAGCAAGTTAATGGGCTGTTTCTCAAAATACCAATATTCTTTGTAGTGGAAAGGAAAAATCACCACTTTGTGCAAGCATTCAGTAGATAAAGCAAACTTTTCTATATGTGAACACTGTAACAATCTTTAACGAAGTCTGCTTGTTGAATTATTTCCTCTGTTAAAAAAAAAAATCACAGAAGACAGAGCTAAACATTTCTGAGATGTGTTTTAGATTTAAATCTAATACTGACATTGTTTAGCAGTGCTCAGTGCAGTCAGTCAGTGGTGGAGCACCTTTATTCTTTACACAATGGGTTGGCTGCTTATTCCAATGACGTATTATCCTTTGACATTTGGCTTGTCTGTGGAAAATAATTTATGTCATTTTGGTGAGTGTTAAATCCTTGCGTGCTGTTAGGCAGCTGCCCGTATGTTGCTTTTTACTGGAAAGCCTGGAAATGAACCTTGTCTGAATATTACAGCTTGAATAGGTCTTACACATTCTGGATTCAGACTCTGAAAAATCTGTGGGCCTAATCTTTTAATAGTTGTGCAGTGTAGGAACAATCAGACCTGTATGGGTGTGAATTGGAGGAGATTGGGTCCCTCATGTCCTGCCAACAATAGGCACGCTAATAGATGACAAATAATAATAAGAAAAAAACAGCAAAACCACAAAATACAACGAAATTACAATATCAATAAATTATTTTTCTTACCACTCAATAAAATTTCTGGCCTTACAGAAGTCAGAAGATAGTATCTCATTTTATGGAGGAAAATCTCCACCCTCAGTTTGAAAACTGGTATCTAATATTGCATGGTAAATAGTCTGGGGAACAATATTCAAGAATAAAAATTAAATCTCTCTATAATTTTTCAGATATGGATGTAATGGATACTAGATTGTCTGCAAGAATTGTAAAGCTAGTTTTGTGGCTGATACTGCTAAAAGATCATTTCTTTTGGATGAATGTAAATTTCCAAGGTATCTCTCAGTCTCTGGAACTGTAATTTGGTATGTTACTTTGAAACCGAAGATAATTTATTTCCTCTCACCTCTCCTAGCAACCCCCATCATAAGTATTAAAATCATTAAGTTTGACTTCAATCTGTATTTATATTTTCCCTACAGATTTCATTTCTGGCCTCTGCTTACCTAAGCCAACATCTCTCAGAGGAAAGCTGCTCTGCACTTGCATCTGTTACACATTACCTTTACCTCTGCCAGTTCAGCTGGATGCTCATTCAGGTTAGTCTCGTGGTCCTTTTTCACCCCTTCCCCAAAACCTCTTTAAAATAACTGACATTGAGACTGTTTTTATGTTGTTG
>JACDJE010000291.1:614313-660450 GCA_016647715.1 Pavo muticus | reverse complement strand
TATATATATGGATTTGTCCATAGCACACATCATAGCATACTGCATTATATATGCAGCTACATACATTACCACACCAATTATCCAATAAGCAGGTGGTCAGACAAAGCAAGGAATTGCAAATTAAGAGCATATATCTAAATGCAACTTTTTCTTCTAGTGATATTAATGTGGTATCTGACATTTTCCTGGGATTTTTGTCAGGTTGCATGCACTGAGAACCCTAACAGCCTGTCTAATAGCTCCACTGTGCTGTTGATCCTCACAGACAGTGGTTTTAAAGGAGATAAACAAATTAGTCTAAAACCATGTACAGCCTTAACGGAGGAAGAAGTGGATGGGTGTTTTAGGTCCACTTTAAATGTGGTGTATGCATTGTGATATAGTTAGAAGCAGAATGTCTCTCAATTATATTGCTTTTGCAACTGTTCCTAAAAATGCAGCACTGTCCTTCATTTGTTTCATACTGTACAGAGATCTAAACTGCTCAGTCTGTAGTGAGGCCTGATGTTCTCTTTATTTATTTGTTGTTTTGTTTTCCTGAATATGTACAATTAGCCAAAATAAATATTCTCTCTGGAAGATGTTTCTTTCTGCTCACTCTATAAATACTGAAATTCTTTTTCATCCCCTGTATCTAGGTTGGCTTATGACTTTCTCTTAGACTGACTAACCTAATCTATTTTGTTACCTGTAGACCTTTTTTCTTCCTCACAGCTGCTCATTTATTTCATTCCTCAGTCACTTCAGTTTTCTTGAATGTTTCCTACTTTCTACAAACAAATTAGTAATTTCAAATTACCAGTTTACTGGGATATCTCATATTCAGACTGCATTAAGTTGCAAATTATTCCCTTTTTGAATTTTTACTTCTGCTACCATTAGTTGTTAATAATGACAAAAAACTTGGATGGTTGTTAATAGTCGGTCATTTTTACGGCTGTAGTTGAAACCTGTTGTTATTTCTGTTGGAGTGGACTTTGGCCAAGTCTGAGAATTTATATGTGCCATTTTGTTTGGTGGGGCTTCATACTGCTATCAGTCATGAAGACTTTACACTGAAATTTGAGGTGACAATGAGGTTTAAGAGGGAAAATACCCTTTATAAGTATTAAGTGATGAGCTGACAAGAGTAACCAGTAAAACTTGGACTGAAGGGGAATATCCACTTTTCTGGGTGCAGGTCTTCAGCTGTGAATCATTCCTGAGTTTGAAATGCTCAAAAGGAAAGAAATCGTCTGAAATGTAGGTGAACCCAGCTCTCAGAAACAATCTGCTACTCTTGATGGAGAATAGGTCTTGAATTTCTCTCATGGCAGAACTAAGTGAATTAACTTTCTAGCCGTTCTTTATTTTTCTGGACTCTGTTTCTGCTGTTGCTGCTTATAAAAATGACCATATATTTGTTGGAGCAGGAACAGCTCTAGTTTTTCCTCTTCCATCTCTTTGCTTACCACAGTTCATGCTTGGTCAACAGACTCAGATGAACAGACTTTTTTTTTGCGGAGTGAAATCCTCAGCTGAGCTAAGGGAAAAATTAGGATTCGATACCTTACTTTGGATACAGAGTTGAATCTTGTATATCCTTGTAGAATTGTGTATCTCATCTTTACCCTGTTTTACATTAGATAAATAGTGCCTCAGCTACAGGGATAGTTTGGAGTACACAAACAGGTCAGTCCTCTTCAACAAAACTGGAGGGAGGTATGTCCTTTGAATTACACCACCTTTCTCAGTTACAGTGCAGTCCATATCATTAAGAATCTCACCATTGATAATAATGCAGATAATGCAGCTGAGATGGAGACAGATTGCTTTACTCTGCCATTGGTGTTGTTCATTCTTCTGTAGCATTTCCACTCAAAGTAGTGAGGAAATGGTGCCAGAACCCTAAGGAGTGACAGGAACATCTGTGTGCTTAATTTGGACCCTACACCACTAGTAGCAAAACCTGTGGATACGGGGGAAACTAATTTGGAAAACCTAGATGCTATGGCTTTATTAATGGCAGCTTTAATGCCTGGGACACAAATGTCTGTATTTCTCAGCATTGTATACCTAACACACGTGACATGATTTGGAAGGCAGCAGAATTAGTAATATATGGGACTTACATACCTATGTCTGGGAAACAGTAAAAAATATGTGAACAGATTCTGTGTTGCTCATGCACTTACTCTGCCATCTGTGAGGCTGTATACAGCAGTGCATACTCCTGATCACTGTAAACATATCTGCTAATGCCAGTCTGGATCAGTGCACACAGAAGTAGGTCAGTGTTACAGTCAATTGTGAGCAGCATGCAGTTGTGTGCAACTTGTTAGGAAATGAGACATGCATAAATTAAAGAAAAAATAAATGTAAGTATCAAAAGGTGACTAAACAACACTTCCAGGCAGCTAATGTAATGTCTATAGGAAAACCCAGATATAATAGTTAGTTGGTCCAGCTTATGCAGATGCATTTCTGTAGTCCAGATCAAATATACTTACCTTCTAGATTCTAGGACAACATCCTTACCTTTTTGTCCTAATCTGTGTATCTCCTGCATATTGCTATTGTAGTACATCAAACTGTTTCCTTTGAGAAGAGAGAATGTATATTGTAATAAGATGTCAAATAAAATATTGAATAAGTTCTCAATCCCATGCAAAGGAGAGAATATTGTAAGGGAACAACCATTAAGTGGGAAAAATATTTTGACAAACTGTGGATATTTTTCCCCCAAATTCTCATCTGTTCAGTATTTTCTTCTTGTGAAAGTCCAATAAAGGAATTAATAGTTTTTCCAATGTTTTTTTAAGTTATACAGGAAAGTTCCAAGTGTACAGTAGGATTTTCCTATATTCTTTCAAGGAAAACCGAATTTGCCTTTGCTCACATAACACCAATCACCAAAGGAGAAAAACAAGTTTCGTAGTAATTACTGTATAATTAATATAATTGCCTACACCAGACATAGTAAACGTCATTCTCTAAGGGAGTATTCAAAAATGCTTGCTGAACTTATGATTTTTTTGAAAACATGCAAATGTAATGTTGTTTATGACTCCTGATAGAAAGCATTTTATGTTCATGCTATATAAATCACAGAAATAAAAACATATTAAAAATTAACTTCTGAGACTTACATAAACAATCCACAAACCAGTAATTAAGTATTTGTAAAAATTCAGTCTCCGTACACAACCTGTTGGCTGAGGGGAATCCACAAAATTTCACAGATAATCACTTTGCAATTTTCTTGTCACTGAACATAGATTTCACATATCCTAGCAATAGACAGCTGAAAGTTAAGAATATAAATCAACATTATTATATGCAATTCCTCTGTAGCGAGTGGAAAGGTATGAATACGATTGGGTAAGGATCACTGTGTGCCTGAAAATGTCTGTCCCTTATCCCTTGATTGTTAAGAGAATGTAGAGGTACAAGCTTGAAGCAGATGTCCTCTAGCTAGAAAAAGTCAAAATTAATCCTTTACTTATCTCAGCTGGAAGGCCAAAAATAATTATGTAGCACGCGCAGCTGTGGCTGGTATGATAGGTCTGAAGTAGAATGAGTGAAGAAATGATTTGCAGAATGTATTCTGATCGTCGATGGTATAGATATTTATTAGAAAACAGTACTGTGCAAATGTGCATAATAAAAAATGGGCAACATGGCTAAGTATTTGGGCCACCCTCAGAGTAAAAAAAATTTCTCTTTTGTTGAGATGGAATTTCATGTATTTTAATGTGTCTATTGCATCCTGCTACCAGACTTCATTGAGAAGAGTCTTTCTCCCTTTTCATCACTCCCACCCCTCAAGTATTCACGGACACTGATGAGATCCCCCTGAGTCTCCTCTTCTCGAAGCTGAGCAGTCCCAGCTCTCTCAACCTCTCCTCACAGGAGAAGTGCTACAGGTCCTTGATCAACTTCTTGATCCTCTGTTGGGTTCTTTCCAGTATATCCAGGTCTCTCTTGTTCTGAGGTGCCCAGAACTGGAAGCAGCACTCCATGTATAGCCATTTCTTTTTATCATTCCATTCCCTCTATACAACCTCCAAATCTCTATTATTGCTCAAGAAAAGTTTTCTTCCTCAGTTCACTCCTCTGTACAGACAGGTCAAGTATATCCTGTCCAAGTGTAAAGCAGCAACAAAGCCAAGTGGACTATCCCTTTAGACACCACGAATTACTTCCAGGTAGAGAACAGGTAGGAAGTCAGAAAAAGTTATCAAAGGTGATAAAAACTTGTAAGGTTCTTCTAATGAAACTCCTACAATCATCTTTCTCAAAAGTAGAATGAAAAAGAGTCATACCATTTGGGCAGACACAAACTTTATTAGCTATCAGATCAAATGACTGTGAAGAGGAAAGCATGACTGTGAAGAGGAAAGGGATCTGGGGGTGTTGGTTGATGCTCGGCTAAACATGAGCCGACAGTGTGCCCAGGTGACCAGGAGGGCCAATGGCATCCTGGCCTGCATTAGAAATAGTGTGGCCAGCAGGAGCAGGAAGGTAGTCATCCCTCTGTACTCAGAACTGGTGAGGCTGCACCTCGAGTATTGTGTTCAGGTTTGGGCCCCTCACTACAAGAAAGACATTGAGGCCCTGGAACGTGTCCAGAGAAGGGCAACGAAACTGGTGAGGGGTCTGGAGCACAAGTCTTATGAGGAGCGGCTGAGGGAACTGGGACTGTTCAGTCTGGGGAAGAGGAGGCTCAGAGGAGACCTCATTGCACTCTACAACTTCCTGAAGGGAGGTTGTGATGAGGAGGAGTTTTGGCCTCTTCTCCCATGCAACAAACAGGACCCGAGGAAATGGCCTCAAGTTGTACCCAGAGGAGGTTTAGGTTAGACGTAAGGAAAAAACCTTTTCTCTCAGAGTGGTCAGGCACTGGAATGGCTGCCTAGGGAGATGGTGGAGTTGCCGTCCCTGGCAGTCTTCAAGAGGCGTCTGGATGAGGAGCCACGATATATGGCTTAGTAGCTTGTGGTAGCAACAGTAATGGGAGGACGGTTGGACTAGATGATCTTGTAGGTCCTTTCTAACCTTGTGATTCTCTGATTCTATGATTCAAATATTTTTGGTAGAAAAACTAAGAAGATATCAAGAAGGTATCAACAAGATATCACATGCACGAAGACCTTGGCTAATGACTGTTTTCTGATCAGGGCCTCTGATGTGAATGCCTGCACTGTTATATGCTGTTATGCTAACGTTTTGGTTGTAGTGATATTCTTACATTCATACCACATGTTGAAAAGTTGAAGGAGGTTACTGCGTTTCCAGCAAGATAAATACAGCTGAACAGTATCTTCAAAGCCTTTAATACAGATCAGATTTAGCAATATTATGTGACAGTCTTTGGTATGAGAGAGTGGAAATCCAAGAAAAAAGCTATCTTTGCACTGCAAAAATAATGTTTTCTACTAAATAGAGTGTCTTCTTGTCTTCAGTAGTCTGATTGCAAATCTAACAATTACATAATTCAGCATACTTCTTTAGTAACCAGTCTCTTGATTACTTAGAAGAAAATGAGAATGAACTATTTGTATTGAAAAATGTTTATATTTACACATATAGTAGGGCAGAAACACATTGTATTATAATGTTTGGAGTGACTTGTTTTTCTGGTGGGGAGAGCTAAACGTTCACTAAATATATTGATTAATATTCTGCATTATTCTTCAGGCTGTTAATTTCTGGTATGTACTGGTGATGAATGATGAACACACAGAGCGGCGCTATCTACTTTACTTCCTTTTGAGTTGGGGGCTTCCAGCTTTTATTGTCATCCTGCTTTTAATTATCCTGAGAGGCATCTATCATCACAGCACAGCACAGATTTATGGCCTGGTCTACAGTGATCTGTAAGTTTCTCTTCAAATATCCATCAGCTTGCAATTGCACTGCTAGGTTTTATTTTTAATTTACTTGCATGTAGACAAGGGGATGTGCGTATGGCCAAGTGCAGTAATGGGCAGGGGATTTCCTTGGCTGATAGAGATGAAGCAAACATATCACCTATGCACAGTGCTGCACATTCTATACAATTGGGCTTTGTTTACTCCACTTTCTCCACAGTTCCATCCTCAATGCTCAATGTCTGAGCATTGGTGACTGGCATGTCTGTCTTGTGGGTAAATTATTTACTCTTTTCTGAGATTGTGCAGTTCCAACATGAAGGATAGAAATGGCCACTACTGCAGAAGTGAGCTGAACAGTGTGTTTTTCTTCCATTTAATTCTATGATTTATTAATAAATTAAAAAAAAAAAAAAGAAATTTTCAACCCTCTTGTCTTAGATTATTAAAAATATTTTCTGATAACCAGTGTTACTACATTAACATGTCAAACATACTTTCTGTACTGTTTCTTTTGGAACATCAAACGCACTGCATTCCAAACTCTTCTTAGTTTGAACACTGCTGTAATGCCAGTAATTAACCCTTTCAAAGCTATATGTAATCTCAGAAAACTGTGCTACTTTAAAAACAAAAATACATCTGCATATAGCTTCAGAAATTTAAGTATACATAGATAAAAATTGTTGTTATCCTTTCTGCCTCTTTGACTCTTTGACATATTTTTGGCACAGTTAATCTATGATAATAGCTGTTCTAGGATATGAGGCTACTATGCTTACTTACTTTGTGTCATAATTACATACTCCTTGTACAGCAAAAAGTAAACACACAGCTTCTATTTAGTATAAGGATGTACAAATTTCTTTATGAAAACTTCCTATGAAAGTGCTTGCAGAGTAGGCTTAAAACAGGAGAGCATTCATCCATCTTCCACAAAGGCGTAAGATACAGTGTACATCATACCATTTTACCCAGTGAAGTTCAGTACAAGTGAAACTGTTTTTTTGCCATAGAAGGGAAATTACTTGAGAAGTAGATACTGGAATTCATTATCTGTGTGTGTGACTATATGTATGTATATATGTATGTGATTGTCTTCTGCGTGTACATATGTATTTGTACAAGTGTTTTATTTTGCAGAGATAAGCTCATTTGTATCTCAGTGAGCTACACTGAGTACTGGAAGCCCAGGTTTACCACCACAGTAAGAGACACCAGTTCTCAACTGGGAGGTCCAAACTGGCAGACCATTTATGATATTAATGCAACATGACTGAGTGCTGCATCAGCTCTATACAATGCCATACATGCAGATGTTTCTTCTCCAAACGTGGCAAACAATAGTATTAAACTTTTCTTTCCAGCAGAATGCTTCTCTGTACATGGTAAACACGAGAAATGTGTTTAATCAAGTCTTTTGATTGCAGTCAGACAGCAGGCTAATGGTATAATTATGTGGTGAAATACACTTTTACAGCTGCTTTTTGTTTTTGACGTCTATTAAAAAAAATCCCTAAGTTTTGACAATATTAGGTAGTGGAAAATTAGTAATTCCAGATCACTTGCCCAAATTAAATATAAAACTTTTCCAGTATCTTATTAAAGTGGGCAAATGCCAGAAATCATCCTAAGCTTAGCGAGTCCACAGCTCTGTCCAGCTCAGTAAAAATGAGCACTGTAAGGAGATAACTGCAAGGATTTTCATAAATAGCATCAGTGCGGAATCCTAGCTTGGAGAGCAGTTGAAAAGTTCCTCATAATTATACAAAGAGGACTTTCAAAGCCAGAATTTAGGAAAGAGGATTGAACTACATCACTTAGTTTCTTTTCTTGGAATCAGGATGTAGTAGTGGAAAAAGCAACGAACAGATTTCCAGAGTCAAGGTTATTGCAAAATAACTTCAGAATCAGCATCAGAAATAGTTTGAGAACAATGATTTGCTACTAAGAAGCTGATTTCATGTAAGAGCTGGAAGACAGGTTAAAATTAAAAAAAGCAGTGCAGCATGCTATCGTAGCTCTAGCCTAAGTAATCGATCTCTCAGGAAAGTCGTTTTTGCATTTCTGTGGTGTCTGGCTGACTATTTTCTTCCTAACCAGTGTGCCATGGGCACAATTAATAGCTGAAATTAAAAGCAGAAACTTACCCTGATATAACTTATGCTTGTATGTAATAAAAAGGTTTGAACTGTAGTAGATTTTATAGTCCAAAACAGCTGTTAGGAAATGGTCTTGTTTTATTTATGATGCCTTTAGATATACACAAATATATTTTGTACAGTATTTTATAACTTCCAGAGTGTGTAACAGTATAAAACTAACAAACTGCCGTGGTGATAGCGTTAGTATACAGATGGTGATTATCCATCATAATATCTTATATCTTTCATATGATAATATAATATCTCTCATAACTGACTGAGTTTATGTATGGTATGAACGCTGCACTGTTTGGCATTACGAAAAACTTGTTATGATGAAGGGAAATTTTTTCCATACCATGATACCACCAAGTAGCATGATGTTTTTGGGTCATAGTTCAGTGATGTGTGAATGTGCTAGCTGCCAAGAAAGGGTTCTTTTATTTTTCCCTGTGCTAATTTCCCGTTGCTCCTGTAGTTAACAGTTCACTGGCATTTGAAAGGGTTTAGAGTGGAGTCTGCAGTGCAAAACAATACTGTGGACTCCAAGACCTTCGCTGCTCAGCTTCTGGTGCCCAGAACTAACTCTCTTGCCCAGAGTCACCCTTTTCCCACTCCTGTGTGGCAGCTGAAGATATCTGTCAAGCAGTTCTTCCCTACCCCAGGGCACTGAGAAGAGGTTTGTAGTCTGAGACCTATCAAAGCTGAGCAGTGCCGGGTCACAGGGATGGGACTGGAGAATTAAATGCAGAATTCCTTAAAAAGCAGTGAGAAAAAAAGTTAAGAATTTGTTGTGAAAATATGGAGAAGTGAAAGGTTTTCTGAATAGAACTAAAAAAAACTGATGAAAGGAACATTGGCATAAATGAAATAAGACAGCTCTGGAGTGAGATGGGCAACTGCCTCAAGTGGGTTTGAGTGATAAGAGGCAGTGTAGCTGGATATCTATGAAGGAAACTGAGGAGGTTGTATGAAATTTTGATGCAATACTTTGCCATGGAAATTAATAAGATTTGATACCTTCTTAAAATCATGTGTAAGTTCTGACGTCTTTTGAAAAGAATAACAAGCGATTTCAGATGGAGGTGTCTGTAACTGCTCCCTCTGCAAAACTTGTGTATGTAATACCTATTTGCTCAATCATGTCATGAAACTTCAAAGCAAGGATATTCTCTGCAGCCTACTTGTTTTCCAGTGCAAGAGAAATGAAGAAGGAACCCTCAAACACATTTACCATCTGCTCTGTTTTAGACTTTTTGAGTTCTCATACAACAAGGTTTGTCAATGTTTGTAAATGAAATCTCTAATGTAAAATTTCAAGTATGTTGTCTACTATGGTGTCTACTCAGTATGCTCTAAAAAGTATATCCTTGCTTAAGAATTGCTGTGATGGCTGAGGCATTAATGGTTTTTTGTGATAAGGGGCAGATTATTGAGAAAGGCGTCAGATCAGCTGGCTAATAACTGAATTTTGAATTAAGCTCTGAACTAGGCAGTTTAATGTCACTATTAAAAAAGTATGTCATCCTTCTGTATTTCTGAGCTTTTATGTTGTACAGATAATTTTTTCAATCCATGCTTGAACTTTCTGCAATCTCTGTCTAAAATATTGTCCAAGTGCATAAATCCTACTGGTTAGGTATGCACAGTTTTTAGAAAGTATTCCTTTTTGCCACTTCTTATTACATTAAGGTTCACTGTAACTTTGTGTAGTGATACAAGGAGAGAAGTCAAGACCCAAATAATCTTTTCCATTTTTTAAAAAACATATTTCTTATTTTAGGCAAAACCCAGGATCTGTATTTCTGTGCAGGAATTTTTTAAATACCCTCACACACCTTTATCACCCTTCTCCTTTCAAGAAGATGGAGTAATGAAAACTTGAAGCAGCAAAAATACGTCATTTGCTATTAAATAAAGCATTAGGAGCAGATTAAATAATAAAATATTTTGTTGCTTTATACCATTTCCCCACCTGCATTCTCTGAACTGTGTGTACAGAGACAGTACTAATGCTCATACTCGCTATGGGAAAATATGAGTAAATTCCTCTTCTGCCTGTAGTTTGGCACTATGAATTAAAATAAGGACCAACTTCAAAGCAAATTTGAGGTCCCCCTGTTCCTCCTGTGCCTATTTTCCCCTAGGAATCCATATGTAGGTGTGTATTAGATCCACACCTCCATCTCTGACTGAGTTCCCTTTTCTCCATATCCAGATGCATTCAGAAAAAGACAAGAGTTCAGCCTAAAGTCAAATCCCAAAACTTTATGTGGTTCTCAAACTTCAGAAAACTCAACACTTGCTATTGTCCTGGAATGTATCACTAGCCTGTCATAGTCTCATTTCTAAAAAACTTTTAGATATGTTTCTCAAAGTGAACTTAATTTTAACAGTTTGTTTAAGCTGTGCAGTTTATTTTTAACAGCTCTCACAAAATACAAATACAGTTCACCTGGTATGGTGGAAAACATTTGAAGGCAAATTGAAACACACTGGCAAAGAGAGACAGAATACGTAGTGAAGAGATCTGAAGTATTACACAAACCATAGATCCCACCTTTATCCCATTCTCTCGTGGTTACTCTGAAGAAAAATGCTAGTCTTATTTGCTTAGTGTGTACCTCTGATTGCCTAACAGGGGATTTACAAGCTGTCGATAGTTCTTCTGGAAGCCAGTATAGTTGGTACAGTTGAAAAACCTCAAACTGTTGAACAACTTGAGATGCGCAACAGTTCAGACATTTTTATGCAGGAAGCTGGGTTTGGGTTCATGTCACCTTATAACTCTTAAATTTAAAAAACAAAGAAGCAAACAAAAGGACTTTATGGGCATCCTTGACAATAAAGTGACTTTCTAATCTCTCATATAACCCTGAAAATTTAATTGTCTGCACTCGCATAGGAGTTTCAAAACTGTCTGAAGTCAGTGGAACATCACCAGTTGCAGGGTTCTGCCTTAACTCATCTGTTTCTGAGATTAGAGGCCATATTTATTTAATTAACTGTATCAGGTTTTGTTCACGAATCTGAGCTTAAGGGTTAATTATGCCACATTCACTGGGCCTCTACTCAAGAGACTGTCCAGAGGTATAACATTCCAGAAAAAGGAGGAAATGTACCACTGTAAAATTAGCCAGAATCACAAGGCAGTGGAGCTTAAGCTTTTGATGCACTTGGGTGATTTGAAAATTCTTATCTGCTATTATATTAAAGTATGTTTTTTCATACATATAAGAAGTACTTTTGTGCATAAATGTGTTGCCACTTTAAGGTTTGAATCTGGCAAGACCTTCTGCTTGAAAGTGAACTCCCCAAAATAGACCTAAGGCCTATTTTTTTTAAGAGCATAAACTAAAACAACTAACCTTTGAAATGGAGAAAAATAGAAATGATTATACATGATAGAATACAAATATAAAAGTTTATAAACTAATATTTCCCTGCCCGCTCTGTCCTTGCAAAAAACTGTTTGAGATGGTTTTCAAGCACAGTTTTAGATAAGCTTTAGTCTAGCTTTTTTGAATTGAAACAAACTATTTTGTGTCCTCTGGTTCTCAGGATGGGTTTTTTTTCAGTAATTTCTGAGACCTAGATGTCTGCTCCTTGCAATTTTATGAACTTTCTTACCTCCTCCAATCCCTCCAGTTTCTGGAAGCATCTCTTTTCTAGCGTGACCTTTATGCTCAAGGCATGAAATGATCCCCTCTTTATGTCAGGAGGTCCCATCTGATAAATACATTCTTCTTTCCTGTGGCGAACAGACTGAGTACGGAGGAACCATGTGTATCATGTACAGTGCTTTAGAACTGTAGAAGTAACTTCTGATTTGATGTCTGCGATAGTGATGGTAACATCTAGTAGCATAAAAAGGATAAGCTAAATGTTCTCACAAAGATATCTTCTTTGTATCATCTGCCATGATTATGAGAAATAATGAAGAAAGTGTACAGAAACATTCATTTTCAAGAAAAAAAAAAAAAACTATTTCAATCTTATGTGCAAAACTGGACAAGGCAAACAGTTTTCCAGCAATGTCATTGAATGTGGGACTCTGCAGCCACACACAGGGCAGGGGAACACAAGACTACAGAAAGCTGGAAATGATGAACTTCTCTTTTTGTGACTAAGAGTTATTACCCTTCCTGTTACTCACCTTGATGTTTCTCTGAATCAAGTTCTTGCACTTGGGCACAGCACAGTGCACATATTAGTATCCAGGAGCCATGGCCAACTTTGTCAGGAAAAAAACTTCACTGAAAATGAGCTCCAATACCAGGCATATGCTTCCTCAAGCAGCAGGTGAGCCAAGGGCACTTCATGATCTTTGAGAAAGAGTCAGACCTGAATTTCAAACAAAACAAGCAGTGCATTTGCTCTCTGAATAATCAGTTTCTTTGAGTGAGTCATCTGCTTTTGGGTTGTAGCCCAGACTACTGATAAAACAGAAGCCTGGAGATAACTAATGCTCTTAGATAATGGTCTGTGAAGCACTGGACTGTGCACAAAAGTCACATATACTTCCAAAGATACTCTTGTGGTGAAGCACAAATGCTAGCAAGTTACCAGGGTTCAGATCATTTGTGAGTGTAGCAAAGAAGGGGAAAGCTTGAAAGTAGCAAAAATGATTATGTCCTGCTTGTATATGCAGTGTTATGCAAAATGCATAAAAGTTGCAAGTGGTGAGAAATATTTACTTAAAAGTATTGCTGGAAGCTTGGATGGTAAGGCCCATCAAAGATTTGTTAAGTAAGTTTTAACTCACTGGGATAGGTGGAAGGGTAGGAAACAGGTCTTAACTTGAACAAAACAGTGAGATTGAATATATTCATGATGGTTTATGTAAGTACTTACCCAGTGAGTATCATTTATTTTGATGCTCTTGCAAGGGCAAAATCTTCCAGAAGCACCTTTCCAGCCACTACTCCCCATGTAGTTTTTTGGTTGTTTTTTTTCCCCCCAAGGGCTACAGCCCCCAGAACTTCTAATTATTGCTTTCACTTAAAATGGGGGACCCTGTAAACCATAATTGGCCACAGATGCAGTCATGCTTTCTCTCTAAGCATGCGCCATGCTGATGCACAAATGTTTAATCCTGACAGACGATACACTGGAAATTTCTATGAGTACTTCCACAGTGCATGGCTCTTTCATTGCTGGCACAACATCTGGACACTGCTCCTTGGCTGTTCTCTGTCATGCAGCTCTGCTTTCTTAATCCCAAACGCTGGTGCCTCTCCCAGTAAAAGGCATCTTCCAGTTTGAGTGAGTTAATTTCTGGGCAAGTATTTGGATTAAGTTTCCTTTGTCTCTCTCCCTGTATTACTTCAGAAGTGCTGAATTTAGTCCTGGTTCTTAAGAACAAAGTGCTTGAAACACAGACTTCTTATAGGCAGGAAGGCAAGGATAAGCCAACATGCATGAAAAGAATTCAGCAGTTTTAGCTGGACTGTCAGAAATGCTGTCAGATGTTTGTGTGATGAATGGATATGTATTCCCAGCACCTGGTGCCTGTTCATTGTTTCATATTCCATACAGACATGGAAATGCCTCCTGCATGTTCCTCCCTCTTTGGGTTGTGTCCTGTTATCCCAGCCACTTCTGTTTCCATTTCCTTTCTACTCTGTTCACTGGCAAAGCATCTAGGCGGGATCTTCTGCAATCTGCTGCTGCTAGTGTTCAGTTCAGAATGATTAGACATCTAGATTTGGAGACAAATGCTGCATAAGCTTCTTGTTGAAGCAGTGGATGGAAAAACATGTATTTGTCACTGGCTGAGTTCTCATCATTCACTGCTTTGCCCTTCTCAGCAAGGTAAAACAGGCCATACTGAGCTCTTTCTTACTGAATGAGAAATATTTCAGATGAACATGAGTTACTTCTTATGTCTGTATTGCACTACAATAGAAACAGTACCATATGTACATATTACTGGACAAATATTCAAGTAATACATACATATTACTTGCCTGATCTGAGCAAAAGTTAAAAGAGCACAACATTTATCTTTTTCATATTCTGTGCTTTTGTTTTATTTTCTTAACAACCCTCGTTCCCCCATTATTTCCAGTGAAGCTGCCCAGTGTGCCACCCAGTGCTATTAATTATATAAAAATATCTCACTGTAAAATGCAATGGCTTTCATCACCTTTTATTTATCCCTCACAGGGATGGGCTGAGGAAGGGGAGAACAAAGGGCTTAGTGCTTTTTATCTCTTGGGAAATATTTATTGTTAATGCTAAGCAAATGTTAGTGCATCAGAAAGAGGCGTAATTTCTGTGTTCTGATTCCAAAGCATTACAATACAGGGAAAATTCTGACTGGTGAAATTTTAAAAAGTGAGTTGAGAAAAATGTTTGTTATTTCTTGATGGTAAAATTCTTGACCATTTTTAAGAGTCTGAGAAATCAACACTGTTTAGAAGGTTGCAAGGAGAGGTTGTTATAGGTGAAAGCTTCACCCACGTATGTACTCGGGGCTCGATTCTTCACACAGCTTAACCTGAGGGCACTTTTGTACCTGAGCAAAACTCCGGAGACTTATCTGAAGTCTGCATTTGCATTTGTGATGACAGTGTAAGACAGACTGATCACAGGATGAAGATTTGTACCACTGCCACTGACAGCTTTTAAAAGCTTGGTCCTTCCTTTCAGGCTGTGTAAGAAATTAACAGTGTAGGCCCTCGTACTTTTTGATCTTTAGTTAGCAGGATACCGCCTACTGCTGCTAAAAAAGCTTGTTCTTGGTTTGCCTGTTTTCTAGCAGTTTAGAAAAGCCTTCATCTGATAGGCTAGAATATAACAGGAAATGCTAAAAAAAGCAATTCTGAGATCAATACCAGCATCTGGCTGGAACTGCTTCATTGACACTGACATGTTGTTTATAATAAGTAAACACAGCTAGCCTCTCCTATTTGATCTTCCTGAAAAGAGTAAAGAAAAATAACTTTTTTTTCTTGAACTTTACCACAGCACTGTTGTGCAGTGGGTCAGTTCTGTGCTCACATTTTAGTTACTTGAAGTGCATGGGCATTGTCTGTTCTCAGTGCAGTGAGCAGTACTTCAGGAAGACAAACTCTTGTCTCTGATGTGTAACAGCACCTGAATACGTGAGCATGTCTCACAGACTGTACTCAGATACATCTGAGAAAAAGGAATGCAACTTTAGCAGATTTAGTTTTGTTAGCAACCTTAAATTTAATTGCCAGTATGGCTTGTACAGAGTATAGAAAGCTCATAAAAGGAATGGCTGTAATACATGCTTGTTCTGGGCTTTTATTATGATACAACCCACAGGTAAGTTTGTAGGGGAGGACAAAACATGCAGATATACAAACAAAAAGTAACTACTAAATACTGTTGTGGAGAGGAAAAAAAGCAGAATTGTATGAGAGTTTGTCATGTTTCCTGCCAACGGCACGTCTGTAGGCCTAAACCTTACATGTATTTGACAATTTGCACATGCTAACATCTCCTTTTTCAGGTAGACTTATATGAAAACCCTTCCTTTAAAGAATGGATAGAAAAAGTATTCCAATTAGGCATGTTTGCCCTAACAGTTGGTACCAGGGGAACATTTTCTTGAACATGAAAAAATGTAAAAAATAGTAAAAAATCAGAAAAACAATGATAATTATAGTCCATTATTCTAAAGCCATTGATAATGAGTGATGCAGATGGGGGAGAAGCTTTAAATGGGAACAAGATGATAAAATCAGTCATTTAACTCATTATATAATTTTAAAATAGCAGTGTTAACGACAACCCTGATCTAAAAAATTTCTAGCAGGTTTCTACCAGCTTATTTTCCTGGTCAAATTCAGAGGACTATGAGAGTTCTGGGTCTTCCAGAACAATCTACCAAGGCATGCCAGAGCATCCAGTGCCTAGGGAGTCTGGACTGTACTAACTCTGTGTTTGTGCCAGGGACTTGCTACCTCTCCTTGGGTAACTGGTGCTTCCATAAGATTTACATCCAAAGAGAAGAAGAAAAGTGGGAAAAAAAAAACAACCTAAAACCTAGGAATAAAATTGTTCAGAAATATTATTCTAGAAGGTGATATCACGTACCATAAAAAAAGACTGAAACATGGTGGGTCATGTTCTAAAACAACAACAGATGCCATTTTGGGTTGTCATTACAGAAAAGCTATGCTCAGGCATTTTGTTTTTCCCCTTTTACCAACTGTTTAGCTCTACAGTAACAGCAGCGGTAGAGAAAAACAAGAAATTGTTTTTTGCTTTATTATGCAATAGGTCTGCTTTAATGACAAAGCTGTTGTTGCACATGTTGACTCAAACCAAACCTTCTGTTCTTTGCTATTTCAAAAGAGCATCTTGGCACTTCTTCATTCTTTGTTTATGGATTTTCCCCGCTGTTTACAATGGTTAGTAGTTACTACTGTGCTACTGTGTTAGTACCTCCATTACTAAATGTGGAACTTACAAAATTATGAATTTTTATATGTGAATAAAGATGATGGGGTCAAATCATGCTATTTATTTCCTATCAACAATTCACATGATATACGGTTGTCTTTTAAAAAAACTGTTGGAACACCCTGTCCAAACATAAACAAGGAAGAGCAAGTATTTTAATTTCTGTAAGATCCTCTTTCTGAGTTTACATTTCTTAACCAGAGCAGTCTAATTTTCCATATCCTTTTTTTCCCTCCCCCTTCTTCTCTTCCTCTCACTTTCTTTCCTCATCATTTGCTGTATAGAGAAAGAAAATTAAAAACGCGTAAGTAATGCTCAGGATTTGACTGCTACATTATCACTACATAAAATCTGGGAAAATTATTTTTCAGCATTTTGCATTTTCTTTGAAACTTGAATTCAGTAATAGAACTAATCCACACGTGTTGAATTATATGTGAGTCAAAGCGTATGGCCTGTCTCTGAACTAATCTGCATGAGATAGAAACTGATTTAAGTCTACCAAACACAGACATATCTCACATTTTAGTTTGTACCAAACAATACCCACGGCAGCAGTATGGACAGTAGGAGATCTCTGAGGTCATCCATTTCCCCATCACTCTGGTAAGGTGATGACACCAAATACAGTGCTGAGTCAAAGGAGATAAATTTAGCTGTGCTATACTTCAGGCAGTAGCGTTTGATTACAGAAGTTTCAAAATGGAGTTATGTACATGGGTTACATATTTCACAGCTGTATGAGATGCTTCAGGGAACCTTTATTGTTCATCTGGGATATGCCTGCCTTAACCCATAAACAGATAACATTCAATAACAGAATGTTCTCCTACTAATGTACAAGGAATAGCATGTCCTTCATACTAATTGTCCCAGAGAACATCCTCTTCTTTTTTTAATTTCAGATATTTTCAAATGTCTTTCCACTCTCAGTCAACTGCTTTCCTGAAATTATAGAGTGAGAAGTATTTTTCCCTAATTTCAGTTCTCGCTACCCATCCCTTAGGTAACTAGATTAAATTGAGCCAAGAACATCACATTTTGATGTCAAAATGTAGTAGTTGTCCTCTTTATATTATGGACCAAGACCAACTCTCAGTGTGGGGTGACGTGTGAGACGACTGATGGAACATCATGGCCATGGATTTATGATGAATTCATACAACACAGTGAAAGGGATATTCAAAAGTGCAAAGATGCACAAGGCTGCAAGATGAACTCATAGCTGCAACCAAAGTGGTATTCTGGGGAAGGCAGCTCAGTGCTTGCACAGGGGCTGCTGCTCCATGTTTTTGAGGGTGTCCCAGCACTGGGAACCTGTGCAAGCAGCTTAGCCCGTATCTGCTGTTCCTGCTGGGCAAAGGTGGGTGCAGTGCTGCAATACAAATTTAGATTTTCAGACTATTTATGAGGAAGCCAACTGGTACTTCCTCCTGAGCTGTAACACCACGAGTTTCCGTTCTGTACCATGTCCTGCACAGGCTGTACTGAGAGCTGCATGTCTGTTTACAAAGCAGGAAAAAAACCTCCCTGAAAACCCCAAATAAACAGAACTGTACATATTGCAGAAGTCTCTTTTAAGAGCAGAGTAAATTGATCCAGAACTCAAGGGCTGGAGTTTCTCAGGCTGTTCTTTTAGTAGGTGAGAAATGAGAGAAAAGTTGTTTTTTGTTTTTTTTTTAAATCAATATCAGGAAACGTTTGTGGTTCACTCACAAGAAAGAACGTTTGTATGTTTGCCTATCAGTAACAGTACTGACATGAACTCATGGTAGAAGCTCAACAAGCACTGTTTAAGATAAAAAGAGAGTCAAAACTTTATAACTGCTGCTGCTGAGTGTTTTTAAATTTCTAAGTAAGTTGTTTTACCTGGCATTTTCTTAGCTTCCCTAAGTAGCTTACTTTACTGTTAGAAAATCTACTTACTTTTAGCAAATTTACTTTTTAAACTACAGAAAGGGTTTTTTTTTTTTTCAGAACTAGAAGCAACAGGAACTGACATTTAAATAGCTCCAGATAGATATCGTGCAGAGAGAAGTGTAGTATTTGCAATTGTTATGTCTGTCATCTGAAACTTCACACATCCTGTGCATGTAACAGATTGTTCTTTGGGGCCTGAATCCACCAACATTACGGAACTTCTTTGCAAAACCTCAGCAGACTCCCAGCTTTTTTAAGACTTCTGATCTTGTCTATCATTGTCATGAACCCTCTGATATATATAGAGACAGTGCAAAGCGCTTGGATTTAGGACCTCATCAGTGGCAACGTTGTTTTAGAGAAAGAAATAGGAAAAATATTTCTAATAAGAGGATGTACACATTTAAATATAACTTAAAAAATTGAATGTCTCATTAGAAATGTCAAGTGTGAAATGCACGCATATTCAAGAGTGTTTCTAATAAATCCAGAATTGAAATTTTGTAATTCTGCACTGCAACTTAAAAGAGGAGTTCAGTTTATAGTTTGTCACAGTCCATGTAATTTGGTCAACACTGGTTAATCATACAGTTTGTTTGCAGGTCATTAAAAAAAAGTGGCAGGGATTTTCCAAAGAATGCGGGAGAGCTGGTCAACCACAGGCTGTAAAGCCAATGTTAGCAGGATGTGGGCTCTGCCGGGCATCTTTGAAAGTTCCAGCCAACACCCTTTGACTCAGTTATAAACCACTGCTACTTTCACCTTAGTGTAAAGCCATTTATTGGAGCTACCTTACACAAATATAAGCAGATAGCTTTCCCCTGGTTATTTTGAGCTCTCTTGTTGCAGAGCAAACAAAAAATATATATTTCCCGTGAGGAGAGTCATGTTAAAAGAAACCCTTGCATATTGGAGAGTAATCAAAATATGAAAGCCATCCTGCATTTCAATTGGCCTCCACTACTTGAATAACCTCTCTGGCCTGCCAACTGTAATTTAGAATACCCTGAGGCTGCTGTAATTTATGCTGACCAGTGTGAAATTGCTTTCCCTGCACAGTCCTCTAGAAAAGTCAGCCTAGTTGGAGGGAAGGCCCTTGCTCAGTATGCCCACTTTCCAAAGCACTGAATCATGGAAAAGGGACAGAGTCTAGTTTCCTGAGTCATGATGCCACTCTATTTGCCTTCCAGTGTTTGATTTACTCCAACCACGTGACTTCTTTTAAAACATGTTGTGGGTTCAAGGTTTATATGAATAATGAGCTGTTTGCAATGCAGAGTGCATCTGACCATTAATGCTCACCTTCAGTACAGCTGCTATGGCCTTTTGAGTCTTATTTTAATGAAGGCATCCACAGCCATGTATAACAGTGCTGGAAGCCAGATGTTTGTTTTTAATCAAATCATGCTTTTTCACTCTTTGATGAGGGATTTATAGCTTTTAGAAAAACAATGTAACTATCATTATTATCATAATTATTATCATCGTCATTAAGTACTTTTAAAAGAATGGAAAATGATGCCTCTTTAATGCATTGTTAGGCAGCTGCAGTACATTATTTGATTGTGACTTTTTTCTTTTTATAGTGGCCAAAGTTTAGTGTTTCATACAGAGATGCTCAAACACCGCTCAGTTTCTGAACCAGCATAGACATAAGGATTCACATTTGCTGATTTGGAAATTATGACATCCTAAAATTACAAAAAGACAAGTTTATTATTGGTCTGTGATTTATATACATTCTATTTGAACTGCTTGAATATGACTATAGCTATATGAATGCAGTGTAAAAAAACCACTATTTTGATATACTTTGTTAGCTGGTTTTAATTAGTTCATAAACACTGTAATAAAACTGTAAGGAGATAAATTGTCACTGCATCTTCTCTAGAAGTTTGATCTTAACACTGTAAGCCAAGCCACCAGAAAAACTTAGCAACTTTCAGGTCAGCCTGAGATACTCTAAAGGAACCCGATTCTCTCTGTTACATATCAGATACCAGTTACACTAGGTCTCCTAGAATTGAGTCTTCTGCTTGTCACTTCTAAAATTGTTTTAAATTAAAAAGACTCTTCAAAATCCACATATTCATGGTAAATAATTTAAAGGTTGAATGACAAACTGGTTGTCATTGCTTCCCCAGCCAAAACTGCACATCCTGTAGAAATACATGTCCTGTATCAGGTCTGGTCTCTGTGATGAATGTATGTGGCATTAAGATATGCTGTTTTACATGGTGGCTTCTAGGTTTTTTTTTGCCAATTCAAACTACGTGAAACAACATGAGAGCTGATTGACAGTATTTTTGTAAAATGAAATAGATGTATGGTGTGTCTTCACAGGTGGTATTTGACTAGTGTTAAATTATTGTTGACAGACTATAGATGATGGAGTCAGATCCGATGTTCTTTTATCACTAATGACTATTTGGACTCGGAAACTCAGTCTCCTTGTTTCTGGATATTGCCTTGAACATGCATAGCTGGAGTAGCGCAAAACAGAGGTAGATGTTTTGGACAGTAAGAAGATCCATTCTTGAGCAGTGATCCCTAGTTCTTCATTGAAAGCCTGGATGGCACCCACTAAGGAGGATGAGGGAATGAGGATGGGTTTTTTTTTTTCTTTTCATTTTTTAGTTACCCAGGCGTGCCATACTTTTACCAGTACTGGAATATTTTGATTGGAAAACATCATTTGAAGCTGTACTTGCATCTAGATGCATCGATGGATCTACAATGCCTGATTATCTATGCTCAGTCCTGGCAGCTGGAGTCTCTTATATTGTGCTTGAGGTGGCACTAACATCCTCAGAAGCTTCGTAAAAAACAATTTTTATTTATTTAGTTTTTTTTTCTGCACTGCATATTGGAAACTATAATCTTTATAGCCCTTGCTTAATACATAAAAAAAATAAGATAATGGAAGAGTTACATAACACTATTGTTTGGATGCAGTTTTATTACTCATGTAACACCTGAAACCCATGATTGCTTTCTATAGGCTTAGGAACAAAGTGTAATACTTGAGATTGTTCCATGCCTGTTGTATTGTGATACTGTGATGACACTGTCCCACAGGACATCCTGGTGGTCAAAATGGAAAAAAATGGATTTGATGCATGGACCACTCACTGGATAAGGAATGGACTGGATGGTCACACTCAGAGAGTTGTGGTAAACAACTCAGTGTCCAAGTGGAGACCGGTGACGAGTGGTATTCCTCGGGGATCAATGTTGGGAACAGTGTTATTTAACATCTTTGTAGGCAACATGGACAGTGGGATTAAATGCACCCCAAGTGTGCAGATTACACCAAGCTGAGTGGCTGCTGGCATGCTAGAGGAAAGGGATGCTATCCAGAGGGACCTGGACAAGCTTGAGAAGTGAGCCCATGCCAACATCATGAAGTTCAACAAGGCCAAGTGCAAGGTCCTGCATCAGAGTTGGGGCAATCCCGAACACAAATACAGGCTGGGTGGACAATGGCTTGAAAGCAGCCCTGAGGAGAAGTATTTACTGGGGATGTCCATTGATGAAAGACTCAACCTGAGCCAGCAATGCGTACTTGCAGCCCAGAAGGCCAACAGTATCCTTGGTTACATAAAGAGAAGCATGACCAGCAGATCAAGGGAGGTGATTCTGCCCCTCTGCTCTGCTCTCATGAGATACAACCTGGAGTCCAGTTCTGGTGCCCCCAACAGAAGACAAACATGGAGCTGTTGAAGCGAGTCCAGACCAGGGCCAGGAAGATGATCAGAGGGCTGGAGAACCTCCTCTATGAGGACAGGCTGAGAGAGCTGGAGCTTTTCAGACTAGAGAAGAAAAGGCTCCAAGGCCTTATGGAAGCATTCAAGGCCAGGCTGGATGGGGCTGTGAGCAACCTGGTCTAGTGGGAGGTGTCCCTGCCTATAGCAGGGGGGTTGGAACTAGATGATCTTAAAGGTCCCTTCCAACCCAAACCATTCCATGATTCCATGATTCTGTGATTGTGATGTACTTTACCTTCTGCAATATAGAATATAAAAATCTCTTTTGATGAATTGTTTTAAAATTCTCTTGTTTGTGTGTTCTGCACACCTTTCAAGAAAGGCTGTCAAGCATGGTGCAAGACATTAGCAAACAAACTAGTTTTTGGTTTGCAGTTTTCTGAGTGCTAGATAGTAAAGTAAGCATTGAATTTTTAGACTGCAGCTACACATATATTTTTTTTTCCCTTGAGTTTCTGAAGGATTACTTTTTCCATTAAATATTATGCAGTTCATATTGTATGATATTGCAGGTGATTATGGCTGGACACAAGCTTTCTTATGATCAGAGGTACTGACAGGCAAGAACCAAGCAAATGCTAAGTAGGATGCAAAACATCAAATTGGATAGATTTGACTCTGTAAATTGACTGTAAAATGTTTAGAAAGTGTTCATAAGAATTCAGAGCCTTATCTACATTACCTCAGAGGCTCGATTGGGAAAGAACGGTTCAAGCACAAAGCTAACAACATCTATCATTGTAATGCATTTGTTTTAAGTATTCTTTTGTGTTTTTCCCTGAATTTCTGGGAATTAAAGTGCCTGGCTAGTTTGTTTCTGGATCCTCTTTTAATATCAGAAAATGAGAAGTGTGGGGTCTTATCATTGTGGAATACCCCTAAAAACAGCTAATCCCTTCTCCAGTAACCACTATGACAGGTTTCAGACACTTTTTTCTTTAAATACTCTTAAAAAAAAAAAAAAAGTGTGCGCAGAGCCAGAGTACTGTTTACAAGCAGTGTTGCAGAGCTGTGAGAGATGAGAACCTGTTTACATCATTCCCAACAGATGTTTGTTCAACCTCTTTTAGACAATCTTCAGTCAGAAACACTGTACAGTATTCCCCCCTTCACAGTTCTTCCCTTAGGAAGTTTTTACTCATGTTTAGATCTGGGTGTAATTTAAGGCCCTCAGCATGTATTTTGCAGCAAGGAAAATGTGTTAGAACATGGAGAAGGTGTTATTCTTTTGCAATTTGTTCCTTTGCCTACTTGTAGATTGACAGTACATGCCATGTCTCTTCACAAAGAAATAGAACAAATCTAAACAATTTGTTTCTGTCTTTCTGAGGGAAATATGTTTATAAGGCTTCTCATAGACTTTGCTGCTCTCCTGTGAACTGCCTTCTTCCTTTTTGCAACACTGACTAGATCTAAATGATTACTTCTAAAGTGTTGCAGCACATGCTGCTGTTCATACATCAACACATGATATCTACATTCTTTTCAACAGCATGAAGTTATGACTCACGTTCTGTTTAATGTGATGCACAGTAATTACCAGATTATTTTCTGCAGAATTAAGAACTAGACACTGAATGGGGTAGGAATATAGTAGGTTTTCCAAATTTACTTTGTTTGTGTTGCCTTACACTGTGTAATTCAAATACTGCCAAAAGTGTCAAAGTTTATAAACTAAATCTGTAACCTCATGAAAGGCTGAAATAAGTTGTATTTGATGTATTCTAGTTCCAGAAAAGTATCTTGAGTTTTCCTTCTAATTCTTCATCAGCTGAATGTTCTTTGCGTCTCATACTAGTTCAGTTGCATCTGTTCAAGAGGCTTATGTTAGATCATTTTGTTGTCTTATCTGACTTTTGCAACAATGTTTGTACATGTCCAGTCATCTCAAATTTCCCTGTTTCAAGATATATTGAAAACAAATGTCAACAGGCTAGCTGTGCTCTCAGGTCAATTTTTCAGAATTCTTGCATGAAACATATCAATAAGTCATGACTTTAAAATGTCTTTCAAATATTGTTCAACATCTTCTTTGGTTATTAATGGACTGGAAATTTTTACATTCACCTCATAAAATATGAGTCTGGAATAAGGAGTTTCCATTCAGATTTACCACAACACAAAGCTGAGAAAGAAGTCTACTGAATGTCAGTTATAATTCAGAATGTTATTGACATCTGAGGTCTGTTCTGGAAAAGTAACATGGTATTCAGTAGGGACATGTAGAAAGAGTTGTGTCTTGCCAAATATAATTTACTATACAGAAATAGAATGGGGAATAACTGGCTGTTAACCAGTTCTGCATAAAGAGATCTCATGCATATTGTGGACAACAAATTGAGTACATGTCAACATCACTGTGCTGTGGCACAAAATGGAAGTATAGTATTGGCCTATATGTAAAGCAACTTAGTCTTAAGGACACATAAAGCCCTTCTGCTTTAGCCATCTACTGAGATGAAATGCTGTCAAAGGTTTAGGGCCCTGCAATTGAAGAAATATATCAGTAAAGCTGAGTAGTCAATGAGATTGACAGTGATCTTAAGTGTAAAATACTCTCAGACAGAGATTCCAGTGAATAGAAGTGTAAAATTTGAAAGAGAACAAGTTGATTTTTTGAGGAAGCCTGGAGTGTATGAATACAGATTGTAATCTAATTTGTCTATTTTCACTTTTTAGCATTGTTTTATCCACTCCATAAAGAATTTCCTGAGTGAGCATAACTAAATGATTCAAGCTTTGATTCTTGTTAGTTGGGTTTTTTCAGTATACAGACATCTTTTGTAACACGGAGGTGACGAAATACAAATGAGTGTGAATTCATGTGTCTGACCTTTGTCTTTTACCTTCCTAGTGTAACATGACCAATCTGAGCAAACTCACACAATGTGACAACTCCCTGTTCTGGAGTGAAGCTTCCCAACAACTCCGCTGTTCCTAAAGGACGGGAAAAGTTTAAGTGCGGTCTAGCTTCACGCCCAAGATTAAATAACAATGATAGAAAAATAAAAATAAATAACGTATTTTTAAAAGCAATAATAACAATAATAATCTAGGTCTAGATCCAGAGAGAAACTCATAAAACAAATAATAGTCAGGTAGATAGCTACAAGTTGGCAAAAGTAGAAGAGAGCACTAGGTGAAAATGTTTTTTCAAACTTAACTTTCCATAGTTTAAAGCTGCCTTTGAAGGAGGATGTCCTTGGAATTCAAGCATTCCAAAACAGGAATGAAACTGTCTTCAGTGCACTGAAGTATTTGAAAAAATTCTTGCTTAGAAAGGAACAAAATGTGTTAGAACTTGTATTCAGTATCTTCCTAAATTTTTTGAAAAAAGTCCTTAATTCCTTAGCAATTTTCATATTTTGCTTAAAAATTGTTCCAGTATACATCATGATGTTTTTGTTTTTGTTTTTTTCTTTTCATACTAAAACTATTCAGAGAAATAAAAGATGGTCTTCCATATCTTGTGTAGCTGGAATCCTTTTCCGTGTATTAGGGAATGTTTTGGATTAAGAGATCATAGAAGACTTTACAAAAGCACTCAAAGGCTCAAGTAGCATACTTCACCCCCTTGAGAAGAAAGCAGATGTATGAATTCATTTTATTGATTTAAAAGAAATTAAAGAAAACCAAGGGAACACCCTGACTCTGGCTGTCCAACCAAGGTTATTTTAATCAATAGAATGACTAAAATATGTATAACTATTTGAGATATTGTCTTTTCTAAAACATCCAAAACATGCCTGTTAGTTTCTTTGTCCCCTTATTTAAAAGTTCCAATTTAGTTTTAATGTACATTTATGATAAGAGAAAAAATATATAAAAGATATTTCTCATCATTCTGGTCCTGGTAAAAATACATAGAGTGAATGTCTTACTGCTTTGTATTGAAGGAAAGAGAAAACCTAATTTGATACTTGGGGTTTTGTTTTGCTGGTTTTGTTTTTGTTTTCTGTTTGATCATTGCACCAAAAGAAATCTAAAGTAAGATTTGTAGATTTGTGTATTTTCTTGTCCATGTAACATTTCAGTTGTTTTTTTTTTTTTTTTTTAGAGCAAGTGCCTAGGTTTATGCTACTTTTGTTATCTGAGAATGTTCACAGAAACGTTTCAAGACACTTTCAGATACCTATTTAACAGTATGTGTGATCTCTGAAATACAAAAATGTATCAAGTTGAAAAAGATAAGGTTTCAGACTGTAAATATGGTTTTAGAGAATATATTTCTGTTAAGATTCTTGGCTTCAGTCTAATCCCTAAAAGTAGTATAGATTGTGGTATTAGGCCTTCACATCTTTATTCTATTTGGGTCTATTCAAAGATACATTTGGGGGCAAAAAGTTACTTTCATATCTAAGAAATATTAAAATTAGAGAGATTAAATAAACCAACAATGAAGCCAACAGGCCAGTGGAGGTGACTCTTCTACTCTTCTCAGTACTGGTGAGGCCACACCTGGAGTCTTGTGTCCAATTCTGAGCCCCTTGGTCTGAGAGGGACCTAGTCATACTGGACAGAGACCAATACAGGGCCTGGAGCACCTCCCCTGTGAGGAGAGGTTGAGAGAGCTGGGACTGCTCAGCCTGGAGAAGGGGAGGTTTAGGGGGATCTCATCCATGACCATAAGTCCCTGGATGGAGGATGCAGAAACGACAGAGCAAAGCTTTGTTCGATGGTGCCCAGTGCCAGGAGTGGAGATAGTGGGCACAACCTGGGCAATACAGAGAAGCTAACTTCTCTGTTGCTTACTTATTCACTCACTGATGTTATCAGGCAGTATCTCAGCCTGTTGTCACACTAAGCCTGTGCCTTCTAGAGAAGAGTAAAACAAGGTATTTAAGATTCTGCTGGAAGTTATTTTGAGATTCACTGAATATGCCAGACATGCTCTGGAAGTGACAAAGAACTAAATCCCAGGGACTTGCAGGACTTTCTAAATGGATTACTAATAGCACGTCCACCTGACCAAAGGGACAATGTACGCTAGTGAAACAAAATGTACATTACACCAGCACTGGAGAAGAATGTATTCAGTTGAGCTGACCCGAAAAACAGAAGGGCTGGGTAAGTTACACCCTTTTAATAGGGAGAGCATACTGACTAGACATACTGACTCCTGAGCTGTCCCTTGGGCTGCTCAGTTTTGCGTCATCTCCAGAGTAGGTCAGTGGCAGTAAAGCACATACTTACCTCAAGGGAGTTCACAGCAAACCCTGATCAGTCATACAGCGGAGATCTCTCTTTAACTATCATCTCCATATTCTTCAAGTTGTAGTCATATATGTGTAATTTGACTTTTTTTTTTTAGTAAGTCATGTTCCTAACACATCTTTATAAATAATTATAATTTTAATAAATGGAAAGAATAAGGAGAGAGAGAACAATTTTTTTTTAAAGTGGGAAGAAGGAAGCATTTGGCTTCATTGTGCAAATGACATGTAATTTCCAGCAACTTGAGAAGAATCTTGCCTTTAAGACTTGTTCATTTATTTTAAAAATATATTTCTCATAATTTAATTTATGGTTTTAAGAGCTAAGTATAGAAAATTGCAAAATGACCTTTTAGACCTTGGTGACTAAGAATGATCACATTAAATGAACAAAGCTTGCATAGAGTTGGTTAAAATATAATTTGTTCTATTGCAACAGTTTAAATCTCTCATTGGTCAGGCTAAAATATAACATGCATACTTCTAAGGTACAAATGTTATATTCCTTAATGTATGATAAGGAATAAAACCAGCAGAACCCCGTGCATCCTTTTGAGATTGCTCTGGGAATAGAGTTAAAGGAGGTATGGGATAGATGAGTGGACAATGAGGTGTACTGAGAACTAGCTGACTGGCAGAGCTCAGAGGGTTGTCATCAGTGGCACGGAGTCTAGTTGGAGGCCTGTAGCTGGTGGTGTTTCCCAGGATTCATTGCTGAGCCCGATCTTGTTCAACGTCTTCATCACTGACCTGGATGAAGGGATAGAATGCACTCTCAGAAAGTTTGCTGATAATACAAAGTTGGGAGAAGCAGCTGACGCACCAGAAGGCTGTGCTAGCATTCAGTGATTCCTGGACAGGCTGAAAGTTGGGCAGAGAGGAGCACGATGACATTCAACAGGGGCAAGTGCAGCTGGAGAGGAATAACCACACGCATCAGTACAGGTTAGGAGATGACCTGCTGGAAAGCAGTTCTGCGGAGAAGGACCTGAGTGTTCTGATGGGCAACAGGTTGGCTGTGAGCCAGCAATATGCCCTTGTGGCCAAGAGGGCCAATGGTATCCCGGGGAGTATTAAAAAGGGAGTGGTAAGCAGGTCGAGGGAGGTGATCCTACTCCTTTTCTCTGCCCTGATCAGGCCATATCCAGAATACTGTGTACAGTTCTCGGCTCCCCAGTTCAAGAAAGATGGGGAGCTACTGGATATAGTCCAGCAGAAGGATACAAAGATGTAGAGGAGCCTGGAACAACTCCGTTATAAGGAAAGGCTTAGAGACCTGGGACTGTTCAGTCTGGAGAAAACTGAGAGGGAATCTTATCAATGCTTATAAATACCTAAGTAGTGGGCATCAAGAGAATGCGGCCAGGCTCTTTTCAGTAGCACCCAGCAACAGAACAAGGAGCAATGGGCACAAACACGAATACAGGAATTTCCATCTGAACATGAAAAAAACTTTACTGTGAGGGTGACAGAGCACTGGAACAGGCTGCCCAGAGAGACTGTGGAGTCTCCTTCTCTGGAGATGCTCAAAAGCCACCTGGACACTTTTCTGTGTAACCTGCTGTAGGGAACATGCTTTAGCAGGCAGTATTCTACATGATCTCCAGAGGTCCCTTACAACCCCTATGACTCTGTGATTCATTTCTTTGATTCTTTGATTCTGTGATCTGTATTTTGTAAAGTGAATTCTTATTTACTAATGATTTGTGTTTATAAAGAGCATTTTTTCCCTTTTTTTTCATCAGGTGCTTCATTCCAAATGCATATGCTGCTCTCTTCACTGCTGCACTGGTGCCGTTAATGTGCTTGGTAGTGGTTTTCGTGGTGTTCATTCATGCCTACCAAGTGACCCCACAATGGAAAGCTTACGACGATATTTTCAGAGGAAGAACGAATGCTGCAGGTAGGATACATCAGCTACCCCTGAGCAAACAAGTCAGACTTTCAGCATGGTGCTGACGGTTCTCTCCAGTTCAAAAAAAAAACCACCAGAAGCCACAGCTCAATAAATACCAAAGCACTTCTATAAGATTAAGCATGCTAGTGGTCCCTTTGAAGTCTGTGGAGGTACTTTCATGATGAAAGTTATGCAAGTGCTGAGCTGTCTTACCAAAATGAGAATAAAGACGTGTGAAGCCTAAAGAAGAAATTAGTACCACTGGTTATGTCTAGTCTGGTAATGAAAATAGACCTAAGTAAGCACACCATCCTGCATGGTTGTGGCTGATACCAAGTAATAAATTTGCAAGGAGGGCAGAGGCTGGGAGAGGAGTAGCATCATTTTCTGGGCTGTGCAACAATGGTCAAGGTGCTGAGCAGCACCCAGCCCTTGCTTCACAGCGTGTCCTGCAGCTGTGCGGGTGTCTGGGCTTCATGTTGGAGTACTTGGAGTTAACATGACTGTTTTGAAATTTCTTAGTGCTTCGCGTAACTGAAATGTGTTTGAAAGAAAAGGTCTGTCTCATGGAAAACAGGATGTATTGGTCTGTCTGCTCGGTTACAACAATTGCAAATACAATTATGTTCCCAAAATAAAATTGTAGCAGTTTATACCAATTCTGAATAATATGGCACACTGTGGAAAGCTTAGAATAATTCTTTTGTTTTCACGCAGTTCTTAAAAAAATAAATCTCTTTTATAAACAAGGGCAAATACGACGATTTTAGTGGAAATGTGTCTATTTTCTTAGTGACTAAAGGAAGACAGTTAGATTTTACAATCTTTCAAAGATGCTGGAATCGTTTTTCCCAATTTGTTAGATGAATATCATCTGAACTTAAAAGGGACAGTGTATTATTAAAAAATTCCATTCAGCAGTCCAATGCTTGTGACTGTTTGGCTTTGTAGAGTAGCTGTCTTTTCAAATTTGCAGTTATAATTATAGTATGAAGCAAGGAGTTGTTTTACTTTGGACATTTGTGTTGTAGAGATCTATTGATTTTATGAGAAAATGAAAATGAATACAAAGCATTTATTATTCAGACACTTCTTCAAAATTAATTTTTATCTTAGTGACTAAGTGTCAGCTTTACTAAGAGCTATATATGAGTTTGTATAAGGTCTGCTTATAAATATGATACTTAAGACTTTACTTGCACTTTATGCTTTTATTTCTTTCTGATATAAAAGGGACTGCCTGGAGCAATCACAAAGGTGGCTGCTTATTCAGTGTTGAATAATAAGGTCTATTTATTTATAAATAACTAGGGTTTTTTAGTATCTCTAAGGATGGAGATTCCATATCCATGTGCTGAAAGGTAATGTTTGTCTCAGGGCAATTAAACCAAATTGAAAAACCACACTGTATTCTGAAACAGTAATATTACCGTAAGCAAAGACTTCTAAGTGTAGATTCTTCAGATGACTGCATAAACAGCTGGAAAAACCTTCTAAACTATGTACAGTTAACCTGAAGTTCCAAATTTGTGATCTCTACTTGAGGAAGGTTATTGCTAACTTTAATAGAAGATTAATAAGAATAGGAACAGTAAAATGCATCCTCATATGTAGTTTATACTGTTATCTTCAAATAAAATGAGATGTAGACGACTAAGCTAAAAATTAACATATTATATTACTCTCTTCTCCTGTTGTTGGAAGAGTCTCATGTTTACCTGACAAAGAAGTTTAATCTTGTCTCCTCTAGCTATCAGAATAAATTCTGTCTGCTGTCATAAAGTATATTCATGAACTTAGGCAGCACTGTGCTTTATTATTTTGTTCTGTCTCTAGGAGTGGAGTGTTTGTTACCCATTCATAGATTAGTTACAACTTATTAGTTGTACCCCCTTTTCTGTTATGTGTGTGTTCTCCCTAGCCCTGTAAGTTTATCTTGGGTACTCTTGAGCAGAGTCACATCTCTTACACTGTATTCTGGTAGGTTTCAGGCTTTAAAGAAAATACCACAGCATAAGGACAGTCAGCCCAGCACAATTCTGCTCTTAGTAATCATTGTCATCTCCTTTGCCAATGGTCTGTGATCTTCCCATACAGCTTATCATAGTCTTTACATGTGCCTGGAATAGCTCTGTAAAAGCTTATGATTATAAATAATGTTTTACTGGAGAATTAAAATAAATTAATATCATTTGCTAGCTTCTATTTTGAGGAATATGCTGTGTGCGCACTTCTCACTGCCCTGTCTGGAGCACCAGATATGTGAGTTTGCTCTCTCTGTTTTTTACCACTCCAGCATCACTCTAATACTAGCTGTGTTGTTTTACACTGTGGTTGATACAGCTTGCTTAGGGCAGGGAATTTTTCTCCACGATAGAAGGCTAGAAGAAAGTGCAATGGAAGAGTCAAGAATTGATTATCTTTTAAAGCAAGCAATGTTTCTTCCTTAAAAAAAGAGTGCTGGAAAATAGTGTGAAATCTGATTTACAGAGGATGTCATCCTGAACCCCAGTGTCCTCTTTCAAAGATATGCATTAGGCTTGGTAGAAAAGAGGCTTCAGTTTGAGCTAAATCAGCCTGTCAGCTTTTCAGCAAACATGTTCTATTGACTGATTATTCATCTATATATAGAAACCAACTTCTCAAAAGTTAGCCTTGACAGCAGCAAAGTCAGGAGCGTGCATTGGATAAACAGCCTCTGGGTGAGCTAATATTTAAGTTTGCAGCAAGAAAGGCTGCTTTTGAAAGAAATCAGGTGGTCTGAAAGCAGGATAGCTGTATTTGGCTGTAATAACAGGAGATTGGAATAGGGTTATATAGCAGGGGATTGTTTTTTCTTGACAGTCCTAATATGCAAGTACAAAAATTGGAAATAAAAAAGATAGCAGTCCAGTATTTATTGTTTTCCTTTCCAACTGTTTGTTAACTTTTCATAATTTTACAAAGATCTGAAAATATAAGGAAAAAAATTTAATGGAAAAATCACCAGTATTTTTGTTCTAATAATACCATCATTAATGGATGATCTCAATTTCTAGAACATCGTAACTTAATTTTCATGCCCTAGGCATAAATACTACAGTAGATTGTTCCTGATTCAGATATCATGATTGTAAATGTGCCAGAAGGAATCTAAAGATTAAAACCTTTTGTTGCCAAAATAGAACTTTATGAAGAATACCTTAAATATTTAGCTTTAAAACTATAACTACCTTTTCATGTCTTCCCTAATATAAATTTCTTTAGTATATTTATCATCCCAGCAGTATGCAGTTCCTGGCCATAACACATGATTCTGGATAATCCACCTATATCTACTATCACGTGATCCTCTCAAGAAACAAGCCATCCAAAATGCAAATGCAGGACATTCCAACCATGCTTCTGTACTCATGAAATTTTGCTGAGGACTGGGATTTTGATTCTGAGAATATACATCTAAACCTGTTGTTACATGTATTCTTTATCCTGTAAACCTGCACACTGCAATCTTTATCTTGAATTTTAAGATACATATCATCTACCTGAAAGAAGCAAACAAATGATGAGTGCCAAGAGTGCTTTCATCTAGAAATGACAATATGCATCTAGGAATCAAGAGCCAGGTGTTGGCCACCTCAGTATCCACAGTATTCATTGCAGTTTTACCCTGGATAATATTTTAGTCTTTGTAGTGCTCAAGGGGCTTTTCTTTTTTGTAATTAGGAGAAAAACAAATTTTTGCCTCTGAGGCTTTTAGAAATATAGTTAAAGACAAAATACACAAGCATAATTACAAGCTGAAATAAAGAACAAAGATCTGAATAAGATAACTTTAAATAATCATCTGCCCTCATGCAATTTAAATTGTGTTTTTACTGTGCTTCACATGCTCAAATTAGCTTTCTTCCTTTAAAGAATTCTGCAGAATCAAGTTAATTTGCATGATTTATGGCTATATAGTTGTAAATTTAGCACTCATTTAACATCTTGCATAGTACTTCTAAATAATTTTATTACATTAATATGAGTAGGTACTTTTTTTTTTTCTTTTTTGATTTGCATGATATTTGCATGTTCTCTGTACAGCAGTGGTAGCATAAGCTGTAATAAAATAAAATAAGGCCTGGTCTTTCATTTGATTATACCATGAAATATCTTTAAGATTCATGAGAAAGTTTGTCAAAAACCTGAAATTAAATGTGAATGTTGAAGAAGCCTGTATTTTATGCTTTTTAATAATGATTTAGTCTCTGTTCTTAGTGTGATAAGTGCTTCTCTTCTTTAATTTCAAGCCTTTCCTTGACACAAGGCCAACAGATCAAAAAAATAAATGAACCAAAGATAATATTTTATCAGGTTTGCTGCTTTGTATTTTTGCAAATTATCGATGAGCAGTTTTTTCCAGTTGGATTTCATGCACATTTGTGTGCCTGCTTTCTAGTCTGCAGTATCAAATGGTGTTAAGTCTGCACATCTTTAACATCTACAATCTGGAATCAGAGGTTTTGTCTTGCGTTGCTGATTGCATGTTGGTGGTGGTGGTGGAATTTTCTCCTCTGAACTCTAGGTGGAAAGCTTGTTAACTTCTTTATTTTGGCCACAAAATCCTGTTACCAAACTCCTTGTCTACAGCAGTTGTCAAGAGCAATCAAGAAAGGAGCCAGCAGGACTTGGAACACTGTCATTCAAACTTAGTTTCAGAAAAAGATTTTTGTGGCATTTTTGTCAGTTATGATCAGTTATGATTCCTGACTTGTTAAGCAACAGTCTGTAAATGTTTTACTGAGATTAGGTCTCCCACAAAACAGTGACATTCCGAGTAGTTACACATTCTCCCCAATCATCTAGGAAAAATGCTAGGAAAGATTATCCTAGGTTTTGTAGCAGGTCTGCATGTCTAGCCAAGAGCAATTAAAAACAATTAAAGTTGCATTATCGGCTTAACAAATTGAGGGGAATAAATATAGTAAATATTTATAGATAAACTCAAAAGATCATTAAAGCTGTATTATTTAATTGATTCTTTTATTGACCTTTCTATTTTTAGGGAAAAAAAAAAAAAAGAACACTTCAGGCAATAGACACAGTGTGAGCCAACAAAGTGGTAAAAATACATTTTGATATGTTAGGAATGTGCAGTATATTCTTTATTTTTCATTGTTAAATCGTTTAGGTGGTTGCAAGCACTTGCTCAGCTTTATACTTCAGAGCTTTAATATTTTCTAATAATTTCCAAGCTTATTAATTTCTATTTCATTTAACATTTTCCACTGTTCAGACTCTTATTCCTGGAAAATGCTGTCTATAACACGAGGTAATAAAAGAAAGAAGAAAACCTTCAGATATTCTACCTGGTAGCTTAAAACTGGTTTTGTAATGAAAAAGAGGAAGTATGTAACATTAAGGAGTGGTTCTCAGCTGCACAGGCAGAAGAAACAGAAAGTTGGCGATTTCAGGATCTGAAGATTGTTTTCTATTGAATTAAGTGTCATTTCTAGGAAGATAATAACATATTATCCCCTAAAATATACGATCTAGGCCAAACTGGGAGGTTCATTCTACTTCATGAGTACCAAACACTAAAATTCGTCAAAGCTTGCCTACCTTACTGGGTGTGATTTTCTGAAAGGACTAATTGTGACATCCTGCAGACAGCTGCAATTCTGGCAATCTATAAAAGCAATTTTATAGTCTTCCTAGTTCAGTTACTTTTCCTAGTAGTGCTAGAGGTGTTCTCCATAGCAATTAGGTGATCCTAGTTTCACAGGTCTTGTTTAACCCTGCCTTCACTGGGGGGTTGGAACTCCATGATCTTTAAGGTCCTTTCCAGTATAACCTGTTCTATGATTTTATGATGCTATGTTGTTTTTGCTCCGATGCCTCTGTTCAAGCAAGTAGTTGGTTCATTCAGCTGTTAGGTTTTCTCTCTGACCAAATACAAGTTTTCTTAACTGTAAAGCATAGGATCTACAAGAAGACACTTTTAAAGAACCACTTTCTCTGTACAACGGGCAGCTGGCTGAACGTGCAAGAGGATTTCCCCTGCCGCTACCCTTTAAAATGGGTAGTGACAGGCACCATCAACTAAGTCTGTCGCAATTGATGTGCATTCCGCAGGGATAGCTGTTTTTCATGGTTACATCAAATTAAAATTATGTTTGCAAATCCATCTCCAAGAGCAGAACAGATGAGTTGGTGAAGTAGGAGTGCCCTGAAGATTACTAAGTATAAAGAAATCAACTTTGTCTGGTTCCAGAAGAGTCTGAGTCGTAAACAGGAGAAATGCTAGAACAGTACTGCATTTGGGCAGCTCTTTTGGCCTTTCCTGGAAGCAGAGCTTGATAAATTTTCTCACCCAGTACAACTCCTTCCAGGTTCTCATTAAGGAAATTGTGTGTTTCCACCATTTCAATACTTTTCCTGGTTCATGAATTTTGTAATCCAAACATGTCATGAGAATATTGCAGCCTTTCTTTCAAATTCTCAGCAGCATCTTTTTAATGTAAATCACTGGACAAAATCTAGAGTGTTTAAAGACTCCCCTACTGTGGTAAAATTATAGTTTTACTGCCCATAAAAAAAGATTACAGTGTAGGACAGCCCTCACAACAGCAGGCATTGCAGAAAAAAGTCGGGTTTATAGATAAGTTAATAATAAACATAATATTTTCTCAGCAATTGGGAAGAAGTGAGAAACCATGGGCAAAGAGACCTATTTGGTAAATAAAGTGTAATTTCACCTGGTCAAATACCAGCCTGGACTGCGCTAAGTCTGCAAACACTGAACAGCTGCAGCTGGGGCTGCGTGAGCTGCATTTATCTCTATGGAATCATCAACTCTGCCAAAGTCTCTTAAACCTCTAGTTAAGGAAAAGGGAAGAGATGTTTCAGGAGTTATGAACAGTCAGGATGGGGATATATGCATACATTATGTCTGTATGGATAGATTGATACAGATATAGATGTACTTAAGGAGTAGGTGGACTGACTGTTGTTAAACAAAACCTTTCATCAGTCCAAGTACTAAAAAATTTATGTTAATCATGTAAAAAAGAGCTATCATAGTTCAAATATATATAATGCCCAACAAAACTGCTTGACAGTGCCGCACCTACATCACGCTGATAGGGAGTTGGCTGTCCAACTGCAGTCTTTCATCTTCTGAGATTTATTCAAATACTGTATGTGTGACTACTGCACTTGAATTCAGAGCGCAGTTCTTGTAAGAGAAGCTACTTCAGTCCAGAAATACACTTGCTTGTTTGAGAGGAGTTGTCAGTTTCCTCTCTGTGTGAAGGAAAGCACAGATAACTAGACTGTTTTGGATCATTCCAAGCCTTTTTATTGGCATCCTTTCCTTTTATGCAATGCTATTTTAATAAACTTCAGATGAATTGTTGATGATTTTCTGATACTTTTTCTAATATATTTCTAGTTATTGAGGGTTTTTTAAATCAGAATACAACAAATTGTCTTATCAGAATGTGGGTGAAGGGAATTCAAGCAGCTGAGACTTTAAGTACTGGCAAAGTCCACCTCTGAGATAACCCCTTACAATATTGATAATGAAGCAATTGCTCTTGACAACTGTACCCACATTCAACATGTGGCACAAAACAGGTATCCTTAGGCCATTTTTATTATTTTACCACATATATAAAACCTGTAACTGATTCATTTGCACTGAGTAGCATTCGTTACATAAACCTTTATCTGAGTTACTCTTGAAGGTGTGTTTCTTAGAGATCTTGCTAGATTCAGTGAGCTTAATTCTCTTTCTACCTGAGGTAGTTCTGCTCTGCTGGGATGGCAGTGAATTTATCAGAGCTATCTCTCACACACACTTGAAGATAATAAAGTCAGGTCATTGTACATCAAAAGTATATGATCTAGACAGCTTATTGATCTGTCTCCTTCAGCTTTATGTCTAATGATCTAGAGCTGTCAGGTCATGATTAATATTGTGGTAGCCTTCCTTATGTGATGTTTGTGTAGTAAAAGCAGCAATCAAGCTGTTAGTTCTGGCATGCTCTGCTGCCTGAAAGTTGTCCTCCTGTAACATCCTTTCTTCTCTTCTGAGCTCTCCACGTGAGTTGAACTATATTGCTGTGTTATGCAACAGCCAAGTCATTATTTCAACTTTCTGAGAAAGTTCTCTGCATTGTTAACTTTGACCTTTGCATGGTGCTTAGAGTATGCCTACATTAGTGATCATTAATTGCCAGTCCATTGCATCATTTGTGCTTTCTAAAGAGCTAAATTTTATTAAATTATATTGGTATTTAACAGAATGATTATATTTTTCCCTTTATATCTGTTCATAAGTAAATCAAGAAGTTTCTCTATGGGTAATTACTGAATTTACCTTCAGAAAGATAAATCTAAAAAATTCAGCATTTTATGTACGCTTTTTCATTTTTTATTTTGCTATATTTGGTAATTTCTGTAACCAGACATATTTTGAGATAGTCAGGTCCTTGCCAATTTTTATTAACTTTGTTAAGTACATGGCTGGTAAGTACTTAGATTTATTGTGTTTGCAGTGTAGGATAAAAAGGAATCCTAGTGCTTGACTTCTTAATATGCCACCTGGTGCTTTAGAGAACTTTATGTTTTTAATTGTGAAAGAATCATGCTGCTAGCTGTCTATATTAGTAGCTACAACAGAAAATTGTTAAATGTCTGTTGAGGCCGTGAGGAACTTTTCCTTTCCCCTTGGAGACTTTGAGGAGGATGTAATGTGAGTTTCTCAAACAATGCCTCCCCAAAACTCTACACTGATGCACTGTGGCATTGAGAGGGGCAATGCTTCACACAGCACCTCTGCACCTCTGAGCTTGTAGACCAGGCAAACATGGACTTTGTCGTGGACACTGTCAGAGCTGGGGCCTGAGTGTTAGGAGCAGGAGGGCTGGGGCTGAAACCTAAACATCCTGCTGCTTTCCTCTGTTGCTTCATGCAAGTGCCTTCATGACAGTGCTCCTGAAATCCCTCACACTGTGAATATAGAGAGGGATGTGAAGTGCTGCCGCACCTATTGGCTTCAGGCTAGATTTGCTAGTGTGTTTGTGGATGGGAATGCAGTTAATCAGTGCAAATTCTGTCTTTGGCAGACTCCTCAATGGAGCAGAGATATTCTCTTGACATTTTATAAGGTCGGGTGCATACTCATATTTGGTTTGCAGAGAAAGCAACAGCAAATCAGAATACACTGAAAAGCCAGAGCCTTTGGTGTTTTCTGTGCGAACAACACTAACGTTTGTTCCCCTTTCCCCTCAATTCCTGAAAATCCATTTCCTCAACGAATCCCCAGAGTTTACCAGGAGCTCTGCTGTGCATCCTGTGGGCTCATCCCACCCGCCAGGCTTTGCACCCAGCTCAGGGACATGGCTGCCCATTGCCTGCATAGTGCTTAAAAAGTGCTTCTTCACATCAGATGAAAGCCTCTCATTTCTGCTTTCCAGAAATCCCTCTGGTGCTGTACCTCTTTGCCTTGATTTCCATCACCTGGCTGTGGGGAGGACTGCACATGGCTTACCGGCACCTCTGGATGTTGGTCTTCTTCATCATCTTCAATAGCCTGCAGGTAAGAGCTGCCAGTGCTTCCTTCTGTCCTGCAGACTTCTGGTGTTTGGGCTGAACAAAATCCAGGAACGAATAGTGGTTTGCAATGTGACACATGATAAGTGCTAATGGTGATGTCTGTTTCTGAAATTCACATATAGAAGGCATGTTAATGCAAGAGGTCCTCTGTTTTGAAACAATTGCCACAATTGCACGCATTTAATTTCATAGTTTATAAACTGAGAAAGAAAATTGCTTCCTTACTTATGTAATATTACTGAGATAATTACAGCAGTGAGACTGAAGCTTCTGCAGCCTTCATAAAAAAAAAAACAAACATTTTTTCACTTTTCATTGTCAATTCTAATTTTTTTTTTAAAAAAGCAAACACACAAACACAAAGCTTTAAAATTCTGTTATTGTAACACTGATTTTTTGTCTTGAGGTGAGTCTTGAGGATTGGCTTTTCTCATTCAGCATTGATAAATTAGAGATCTTTTCCTTGAAAAAAAATCAAATGTAGACTAGATGTTATGATTAGTTTCCCTCAAAAAATAAAAACAGCCCTTTGAGGAAAATCACGCGTGAGTGCTTCCACTGAACCAATCAGTCCTGTATTACACTCAACTCAGCACCCTACTGCACATTATGGAGTTCTTTACAGAACAGAGGATAGTATATGATAGATGGAAAAGTACCTCTAATGTAAGATGATAAAAACAGTAAATGATAAAACAGTAAAATGATGAGGAATTCAAAATAGATAAATATATTTTTATATTTAATAAAAATATTTTTCAATACAGATATGTTTTAGATGTGAGTTCAAAATGGGAGGGCTTCCCTAAGCAGAAATCTACACACTTTCAGAATGTACATCTCAGTCAAAAACAGTTATTTAAACTGAGAAAAACAACCATAGTTTATTCTCCTTGTAATACATTTAATTGTTCAATATAGATTGTAATTTATTTATACTGTGTGTATGGGCATATATGGGTACAAATTCATTATGAGTTTTTTTCATTTCTGTGAAGTTACATGAGTAGATTTTCTTCAGTAATTGTCTGTAAAGTTGCATTTTAGGAAACTTTTTGCAGTGCGATGGTCACAGCTCTGCAGATCTGGCTGCAGTGTCCTTGCTTGTCTCCTCCCTTTCTTTTCCCCCTGCAAAATCTCGGAGCATAAGTGAAGCCCCACAGAATTTGCAGTAGCAGGAGTATGACTGTTTTATCCAAGTAATGGCGCAAAGCCATGGAATTATTGTTTTAATGAATGTTGCAAGTTTCAAGACTCATACGTGCAGTAGCAGCAAGAAGTGAAAGGGGATGCTGAAAACCAGTTGTGTAAAATGTAAGTCCCACAAGGTATGGCAGGTATTTATTGCAGTAGTGGTCCAGTATGATAGTAGATGACATGAGAAACGGATACTGAAACATGCCTAGAATAATGTTCAAGTCAGGACTGATAATAGAGAAGCACATGTTAGGATTTCAGCTAAATCCAGATAAAACTGAGATGGCGTATTTGCTTTTCTCAATCTATATGAAGTTTTTCAGTTGGTTAAATCTGATGTCTTTATGTTGTTTTGTTTCAAATCATGTACTTTAAAGTTTTTGACCTGTAGAAGTAGCTTATTTTTACTTTTATTGGCTAGTTCTTGTTGCTGACTGGTCTCTTACCTGTGTTGCTGGTCCATGCAAAAAGTTATTTGCAGTAAGTGCCACATAGATATAACATTCAGAGTTGTGCGCTGCTAAAAGCTAATTTTTATGGATTTTAGAATGTCAGAAATACTTGAATGCATCATCTCATGCAACTGAAAAAACGGGAATTTCTATAGATATTGTTGTGCCATTTGGAACATGGCATTTCTCAGAGATGTTTCCCCTGTTGCATCTCAGCTCTCAATTGTATATGTCCTGCAGCTTTGTTTGAAATTATTCTAAGGAAATGAAAAATTAAAACACCACGTATTAGAGGTTTTACCCTCTGGCTCACTGGCACTGCGCATGGGGCACAGCCTCAGCTTTGAGGCACTGCTACAGTAGCAGTGCCAATGCTTGCATTGTCTTTCTGCTGGCAGTGCTTCCTTAACTTTCCACTGAAGCAAGAAACTTGTATTTACCAAGAAGATGTGGACAGTGTCCAGGAGAGAGTTTGCTGACCATGTGGTCTCTTGTGGTCTCTTCTGTATCCGACTGACATTTGGCTTCTTAGTCTGATGGCAGGTGGAATCTGGGGAATGGCTGTAGGTGGCAGCTGGTCTGCAGAGTGTGCTACAGCACCCCCACAGCAGACATATTTCTAACAAATTATATCAATATTTATCAATGTATCAGAAGGATAAATATGTTACTTTTTTTTCTTCTCCTAGCGCTAGAGGATCTGCAAAACCTCAAAGATAAAATACTGTTTCTTCTATTGAAAACACATGCAGAAATTTCAAATGTCTTCTCTCTTCCTGGCTAATATTTTAAATTTTAGATATAAGATATAATAGGACATATACCTCTCATTAGTAGACATTATAAACTACTTTCTAATATATAAATTTATCAAATATTTAAAGGGAGAAGGTACCTATTTAGCATTGGGTACCTTTAGAAGAAGGAAAGGAATTGAATAGATCTTTCACGGCACTACCATTTTTATGTTTGTTTGTTTTAATAGGCGACAGTATTCAGTATTCAGTGCTTTGTAAATCTCTGCAATAAAAGGTGTTTAAAAAACATTTCCTGAAACACCATGGCTTTATAAATAACCTCATTACATATATTGTTCTCCTGTTTTAAAAGTTAGTTATCTAATCAGGAAACAGAAGAACTGATGTGTGGTTCAGGCGACCAGACGTGCAGCATGAATTAAAAAAAACAGTGAAAGAACAAGCCAAATAGTCTGTAAATAATATCCCATTTCTGCAAGCTATGCTGTTCATAAAATAACCAGATAATACTGAATTGTGTCAATAAAATAGTGTCATCATGCAAAATCTGTAGGAGAAGTATGCATAACAAATCTTCCCAACAGACCATTCACAATGCCCCTGGAAACCCTGATTTCAGCCTGGTTTGGAATGAGAGAAACATGAAATGGGCTTTAGCAGTGGATGACAGGTTTTAATAATTTCCCGAGGACCCCACTGTCTCTCGTGATGTGGTGTTTACATGTCATTCCCATGTGTTACGTCTTCATTTTCACTCAGAACTGACAGTGGTTGTTTAACCTAGGCCAAGGCTTTCTGCCTGAAAAGGTCATTTCTGTTATACAACGTACCCTGTTTTGGTCTGAAAACAATTTTGCATTCATTAAACTCTTTTCCCCAGGAGGAAAGAGAACATGAAATGGTTTACAAGGAGCAGAGACCTGCTTTCCTGTTGCTCAAGGGTTATAGACCCCCAAACAGAGATGCAGCTCATTAAATATGTTTGTTATCCAGATGGATTCAGCTCAGAAGACTGCAAAGGTAGTGTGTATTATCCAATTGAGTTGTTTAGCCACATGACAAACATTTCCTAGGACACGTGCTTGTCAGAAAAATCTTCTCCTAGAGACGGATTGTTTCCGAGCACTTCCTATGAGAAATGGTTTCCATCAGAGAGGAGCTTACAGTGCATGCTATTCATGTGCATGAAGAGGGAGGACAGTCCTTTCCCTGTAACTCCAGGAATTAGCATGCGAACTGCTGCTTGGGAGAACAATAGCTGATTTACATGGTCACTGAGTAAACCTTCACCCAGAAAATCAGGGTAGCTATATCTCCTTTGTTCACTGAGGCCAAAATGAAAGTTTAAAAGGTATTTAAGAACTTTCCCTTTTGTTGTGCGAAAAGTAGAAAATCCCAAAATAATTTTAGAAAGTATAAAAGGAGCGAAAGACCGTGCTTAAGATATGTGATGCTTGGAGTTCCTCAGTGGCACATTCCTGATTATCCTATCTGGGCATCACCTGCATCACTGAAGTATACTCCCTGCTCTCTTGTGAAAGGGTGATGCTCCTGACTCTTTCAGTGCAGAACAAGATGGGAGCATTTACCTCTTTCTTAGTGGGTTTATTCATAAGCTGTTTGTTGGTGTTGGGAGGGAAGGAACAAGCTGCTGACTTGTGTGTATCTCTCTTAAGGTTAGGATTTCACAAGCCATTTTGCGTATGCTATACTAGTAGCATAGATTGCTGTGTTTTTCATGAGATTTGTGGGGTGTTTCTGGTTTGAATAGCTGAGGTCATCAGTGGCATATTTACTGTTCAGCGAAGCTGATCCAAAGTTCAGGGAGGTGGGTGGATCTCTTCCCCTTGTTCACAGAGAGGTTGGGGTTAGGCTTTAGCTGAGGCTGCTCAGCTGAATTCATTTATCTTCACCCTTTTTCAATACAATCTTGATTATTCTTTGGCTCTATTGCCAACAATCTGCACTGTACCCCTCAAGCCTCTATCTTCCAATTTAGAATATATGCACACTGCAAACTGGAAAGCATTAGGTACACACTAGCTACCCCTGTTCTAGCTTTCTGTACCTTGTTCTAGTCCCCACCACATGTGAACAGAATCAAAAGTCCATTTTTCATCAATTTTAAATCAAGTGTAAATCAAGTTTAAATCAAGAGTAAACCAAGACTACGAGGTAACCTATCACTAACCACAATACTCAAAAAGATCCAGCTGTCGTGGCTGACACAGAAATGAATAAAGTGTCTTTTCCCATTCTTGTTTGAGCACACCAGGATGATTCATAACCACATTAACTGGATTACCAAAAGGGTTACATATAAAATAGGTGTTCCCAAGACACCCTGGAAAAATCTGGAATTAGCAGTTGTTTTTCCAATCAACAAAATCAGTTCACTTGACTAGAAGCACAGATTTTAAAGGTCAACTAATTGGCAATAAGTAACAGTATGAGAAAAAATTCAGAATTTCATATATGAATGTTTAAAAAGCCCATAGTACATTTAACAAGAAAGATGGACATACAGAAGCTTACTGAACAGGTGCACACCCAAACCTGACCTTGGCAAGAGCAGATGTTATTCTCCAAACTTAAATAATTAGAATAGCAGAGGCTAACTGGAATGTGAGCAAGCACCAATTCAGGTAGAAAAGAAATAAAATCTCAGAGAAAACAGTAGACATGGTGGCAAAACAACATGGAACAGCAGATAATAATTGTGGCAAAAGAAATGCCAAAGATTTCAGAGGCAAAAACAAAACCAAAAAAACATACCACATCATTGATATAACAAAAAGAGAACAGAGATTTAAAGTTTTTAAGCATGCAATAGTAGTACATTGCAAACAACAACAAAAATAAAAACCAAGAACAGAAAGCAGTTCTTAAACCCATACCAGTACCAATTGCAAATAGTATAGTTTTTTTCCTTGGATTTGCTATTTAACTGGGTGTGAATAGCCAGGGAATACTGAAAGGGGCACAGCTATAAGTATGATCACTTCCTGTTCATTCTGGCATCTTTCTAAAGCACCTTCTCCTGATGAGTCCCAGATGGACTACGCAATCCTGTTCAGAGCAGTATGTAAAGGCAAAGAAAATCAAGTACGGTATAGACATGAGTAAATATGGTGGGTCACAAAAGGCTTCCTCACAGTTTTGCAGAAAAGAGAATGCTCTGTAGATAAGTCCAACAAAAGACAGCAAAGTTGTAGTATTGCCAGGTTAAGATGATGTACAAGCAGAATATCGAGAAAATTGCATAAGCTTGTTCACATGGAGATAGTACAAATAATACCAAACCCTTTTCTGTCAGAAGAGTGCACGAGTCAAATGCAATTAAACATGGATCAAAGAATTCATACACTACCCAAGGAAAAAAAAATCAAAACCAAAACCAAAAATGTCTAAATACGCATCTACAACAAGCCTTGCATCTTGACATCTGTGCAATCAAGTACATTCCTCCACTGTTTCTGGAGACTTCTGTTGTCTTCCAAACATACTGTACCTCAACAAAAAGAGAATAGTATAATAAAGGACAGTTTACTTGTTTTATGATTGAGCAAGATGTCATAAAAAAATAAGTCACTTTTTTTAAAGTCAAAAGCCCTGCAAATTTGGCCAGAGTTGAGAAACACTGTACATTCATTTGTGCATTTATTTGAAACCAAGCAGTGAAAGGAACTAATATAGAGCAGACAGAGAAAGATTTTCACTTTCTGAGACTTGTCACATTTTGACATCAGCAGGTGAACTTTTGTAATCCTCATTGGGCAATAGCATTGGTTCAAATTTAAGAAATCACCTAAGTGACTTGACCATTCAGTGACTGACGACAAAACAATATTCAATTTTATAGCCCCTTCTCCATGTATATTACCTCATGTTCCTCCTGAAATTATTATTCTCTTTGTTCCACCATAAACATACTCTAATGCATGATTACCATTATTTTATTTAATGAAATCTGTTTTTAAAATACTATCAAATTACTTATGGAATTAATGTAAAATATTTCCTTTTTCTACTCATGTCCTTAATTAATAAACCCAAATATCAGTCTGTAGCAGAAAACAAGACAAAGCAAAAAAGTCTGTAGTTTCAGAGAAACAAAGGAAGCACTGCTAGTTTGGAAGTTCTGTGCTTATGATGGTGTAAATATATGGAATGTGCTTTGACTTAACTGGATTTTCAAGTAATTTCAAGAAAATGAGGTTATTTAAATCACTTGTCCACAAGGAATAGGAAGAAAATAAATGCTTTTTTTAAAAAACAACTGTAGGTATTAAATTACATTTTAGGTCTTCTAGTGTTTATTGTGTTCCATCAGCACTTCTTGAAGAACATACATATTGAACATACATTTCAGAAGAAATCTCCCAACACTCAAATCTTTTTTTAAGATAGAAGATGACAAAGCAGTTTTAATCATTCTCCTAGAAATTTAGTAATAGTAGGAATTATGTAGTAGGAAGCAACAAAAGGAATATATCTGTAAGATGAATTGCTACATTCAGTGGAAATTTATTCACTGAAAGGAACTTGGGATCAGGTACATTCTTTTCATCTTCCAGCTCTGTCAGGAAGAACAGACTTCTCTTATTGTTGAGAATAAAATAGCAACCAACTTGATTTCCTATCTGTAACAAATTACCTGCCTCTTCATTTTATATTGCTGCTAATCTCTCTTTGTCACCATAAGTAGCATTTTTCCCAATAACTCAGCTGAAAGAAGTATGTCAGTATAATGTAGAATTAATCTGTATTTTGCCTTTAAATTTGAATTTCTAAGTTCTGTGCTATTATTTAAGATTAATTGATAGAGCACTGCCAGCTTATGCCATTCAGAAGTTGGGAATGTGGCTTTTATGTGTAGAAAGTAATGAATTTCTTTATAATCGGTTCAAACT
>JACDJE010000291.1:494345-592597 GCA_016647715.1 Pavo muticus | reverse complement strand
TTTTAATTAAAAGTTGGAATCAGTCATCATGGCAATATTCAAAGACTGTGTAGAGGATAGAAGGTCTCACAAAGTGGGTTTAGGAAAACTTTACAGGATGCTTTATCCTGTTCCAGTGAGTAATGATTGTCATGGCCATGCTGGATGTGGATCATCTGAGTGGATGATCAGAAGGTAATTTCAGAGGCCTGAATCTTTACTGCTATCTTTGTTGCTATCCACTGCTGATGTAATGCAGGCAGCAGGGCAGAAAGAATCCAAGAAGAGAGCAGGGTGTGAGTTTGTTGTGTCCTCTTCTCCTGAGCGGTGGGGCCTCATGCCATGTCCTCCTATGGGATCACACAAACACAGAATCACAGAATTGTAGCGGCTGGAAGGGACCTCCAGAGGTCATCGAGTCCACCCCCTCTGCAAAGCAGGCCCTCTACAGCAGGCCACACAGGTAGGCATCCAGACCGGACTTGAATGTCTCCAGAGAAGGAGAATCCATAACCTCCCTGGGCTGCCTGTTCCAGTTCATTAACAGACTGATACCAGTGACCTAGCAAGAATAGAGGAAAACATAGTAATCTTGAAAGTAAAACCTTCCTTTCATCGCATTCCACAAATACTGAGAAAGGTATAGAGACTCCTGTTTATTTTCTTTCCAGAAAACTGTCACTGCCTCCTTAAAGCGTGAATACCAGATTACTGGGCTCCATTCGAAATATATCTGTAGTGTATATCTGATATGTCACAGATAATCCTAAGCAGACGTAAAGCGCATCTGCTTTGGAGCCAGAAGTAATAAAACAATGTCAACAACGAGGCAGAGACAGGGTGTGGAACACAGAGTCCTGAAGCCTGGGCTCTGTGCCGTGCATGCAGCTGCTTTGCTTTTGACCCATCTCTTTCATTCTGCTGCTCCTCACCACAGGAAAATTTATTAAATAAAAGGTGCTTTATTAAATGATTTGTAATATAAAGACTTAAATGTCCAACAGGTTGGTTGAACTACAGTTGTCAACAGCTGTGCCATGAATATTCATATAACCGTGGAATTACAGAGTGGCTTGAGTTGGAAGGGAGATCAGGCTGCCCAGAGCCCCATTCAACCTCACCTTGAACACCTCCAGGGATGGGGCATCCACAGCTTCTCTGGGCAGCCTGAGCCAGGGCCTCATCATCCTCACAGTTAATATTTCTTCCTGATATCAAATATAAATCTCCCCTCTTTTAGTATTAAGCTATTGTCCCTTGTCCTATGACTACACTCCCTTTGAAAGAGTCTCTCATCATCTTTTCTGTAATTGTGAGCAATGACATCTGCAAAACGTAACATTCATACCTATAGCACATATTAATGTTTTCCTGACCATCTAGAAACTATGCAAAAATATAAACTTGGAGCAGATTTTGCCAATTATCTTTGAATTAGTAGTAATTAATGATCTAATCTGATAAGCGTCCACATGGATGATATAAAAATGCTTTCTATGGGTGAAATTCTTGTATAGGCCAAAGTATTACTTACAATATTTTATTTTTTTTTACTAGCAATTTATTATCCTATTTATGGTCATAGTGGTTCTTATAGCATTTTCCTTAAATACAGAAGTTGAAGTTTGTACATACAATGCTCACACATGAGATAAAGTCATAATCTCTAATTCCTTTTCTGTTGCTCTCAGCAACAGTAGATAGCAATTACTACCATTACTTTTCTTATATTCCTTTTAGATTTCTTCCCAAATTAAGAAATTCGGTTTATCATCTATTTATTATATTTCTACATATAACTAAAGTTATAAAGTCAACATATAACTAAATTGTGACACAAAGTGAACACATTTTGTTGTCCTAGTTCATATATGTAAGTATAATTTTCATGGTGTGTTTGTACCTTTTAGTGGGGAAAAAGAAATACTTAACAAAAATTTTACGTCTATTAATGTGATACATGAAGTTTAACCAAAGTCTGTGTCAAAGGCAGTTGTAAGTAATTGAGTATATATTCTCAGTGTCCATATGGAGATAGTTCAATGTGGAGTTACCTAAAGACAAAGATGGAAGTTCATCTGTACGTTAAAACTTCCCCTACTTGCTGACAATGCTCAAAAACGAGTTGTGCTGATAGGAAATGTACCATGCCTCACTCACCTATGTTAAAGTACATCTGTAGTTATATGTTAACCAGAAGATCCTTATTGTATCTTAATACAATACAGAAACAATGCAAAAACCAGCTTAATTTTTAAAATGAAAAAATAAAAAAAAAGGAAAACAAACAACGACAAAAAAAAAAAAAAACTCTCAAGAAATATATATAAACAAATAAAAACAAAACACTACCATCTCACAAGCACTTTTTAGGCTTGAAATACCAAAACTATGTGTGATGGTGAGGCAGAAACTAGGTGTATGAAGAAAGCTAAGATTTCCTGCTGAGAGTACTTAATTCATCTGACTTGGCCAATTGTATGAGTCTCATTGCATTGCATTGAAGTGTTTTCCAAGTGAACCTTACTGTGCTGGACTCAGGTGTGGAAAAGCAAAAGTAGCAAGAATGTTACCATTCCAAGAGTCCTTGCCAGAATAGGGTGGTGAATATTATGCTGTGGGTTTCTACATTCATTAAGTTACATCAAATAGCACATCAGGCGATGAGACTTCTCTCACTTTCCTGTGTAGCTGGCTTTTATTGACAAATGTTTGACCTGTTTAACATAAAACTGCTTTGAAATCCACTCTCCTGGCAGAGTTTCCCCTACCATAGACGTGTCTCACTGGAGTTTCATTCCACTTCCCTCACAAGATTACTTCTACCTCCCATCAGGCTTTTTATCACTTGCTATCAGCTCATCATTACTGCCAACTTCCCGAACAAGACAACATGCAGCTATAAGCTTCTTCATGTGTGGCAGTCTGGAGGGGCTCACTTTGGTGTACTGGCCTTGCTCTGCTCATGCCTGTGACTGCATGGACCAAGGCTGGAGTTCTTCTGTGAAAAACATGAGGGCTATTTCCAGCCACATGCTCTCTGACTGAACTACTGTGCAAATCTGTTCTTCTGGCTGAGAGTTGGCAGCTTTCTGTATTTGCTTTATGTTGGACTTCACTGTGCAGCCAAGACAGCTCTGTCAAACACTTTGGGTGGTTTTGCAATGAGAAAACATGATACTGCCGAGCCAGCAGTTACTGCCATACAAGGGTGCTGGAAAGAATAGGCAGTGATCTGCAGCCCTCACGCAAAGAGTGAGACCTCAAAAGGACATATATTCCATGCGAGGAAATGGGAAAATCTAAGCTAACAGAAAGAAAGAAATAGCCAAAAAAATCCCAAACCCAAAACAACAGTGGAGGGTCTTAGTGCTTTGAAAATATGTGAAAGTCCATCCTTCAGCACATCCTATCATTTTTTTCCTGTTACAAAATACTCCATAGATAGCTGGTCACAGAACAGGACATATCCAAACTTTTGTTTAGTGCTACAAACATATCTTAGGTCACTTCTGGCATTAATCCATTACAGAGAATTTCCAAGAGGGAAACTAACTTGTTGTTTTCCAAGTACAAGCAGAAACAATTTGATATTTCCTGACTTGCACTCTCTGTTTCTGACAATGCATAGAACTATGTCCTCACTAAACTCAATAAATATAGCAGGGCATGAAAATGAACTGTTCTCTTCCTTTGTTTTCAGGTATATATATCTATATATATGGGTATCTCCTTATAACATATCCTTTAATATTGCATTGGTATGCATTAACTTAGGCTTTTTACAGCAGAATCATGGAGAAATAACTAAACACTACAAGGCCATTACTCTATGAAGTGTTCTTGTCTCAAAAGTAGAGAGTGGTCCGTGCTTAGAGCTAGCCAATGGAATTTGCTTGATGTTCATTTCTTCCTGTTTAGTTTCTTTAAATTTCCCATTTTTTTCTTGTTCTGAGTGTGCTAATGCTTCTGTTTAGCAAGTCCAAACATAATTTTTTTTATGCCAGTGGCTTTTCTATTAAAAACAAAAGTTATAACCTGCAACCAGAAAGCTTTTGAGTAATTAGATCTTAAAAAAATTCAAATCATCAGTCTAATGCTAGAGTGAAGTCATATCCATGACTTGTTTTTGTTGTTGTTGTTGTTGTTTTTAATTTTACTTTGAGTAACACTCCCTATGAAAAAAACATCTAATTAACTCTTAAGGTACTCTTTTTTTTGTTCTGAGCTTCCTATCCTTCCATATACTGGAGGCAAGGTAGAGAGGGAGTGGAAAATCAGCTCATTATATGAAGGCAGAAAGTGAATGATATCAGAGCTAAATATATCATTATTCCTCCACCTACTTTGGTGCACCTACTTGTCAGCTATGGAAGGACATCTAGTTCTTGTCCTCTTTTTTTGCCCACGTTTCCTTTCTTTGGTGAGCATTCCTACTCAAAGCAGTGTTAACTTCCTGCTTTATAAATAAGACTTGCCTTCTGCTGTTTTCCATACTGTAGAAAGGCTGTACATATCTACAGTAATTTCCATTAAAATCTAGAGGAGTAGGGAGTGTAAGCTACTGACAAGATTCTATGAATATCCTTTTAAAAGCAAGACCTACACAAGACTGTGACAGCTCCAAAACGTTTTTCCAGTAGTTAAAGAATGCTACAATATAAGCATACCTTATTTCCATCAACCTTTTCCTAAAAACCAAATCAGCAGGAACATGGAAGGTAATTGTGCCAGTAAAGCAAAACCCCTAGGTTCCCTCCAAGTCAGATTTTTTTTTTCAAGTTTTCTTGTCTTCTTGGTTATTGAAGTAGCACCACTCACTTACAGTTTTGCTCTTTTGTGATGCTCTGGAGAAATGCTGCTAAATAAATCACCTGTCCTATTTCTCAGTCACATATCACAGAGTAATAGGAAGTAAACAATTATAGGTGTAAAAGATACTATAATACTGAAAAAAAATCAATTAAAGGAAAAAGTTGTCATGATGATAACTCCTAGCTTCTGCATAACTCTTCATTTTGAAATTTTCCCTAATAGAAAATAAAATTCAATGATACACATAAAATTAGCTTCTCTTTTATGACACCCTGCATCTGTCAGTGCAGACTTTCAGCTCCTAATTTCTTTTAATTCTACTTGTTTTTCATTAATATGCATAAACAGAAAATAGTGCTTTAAAAAGAAGTTAAATACTAAAATTAATACTGTAATGTGTTGCATAACTGTGATTTTCTTGGACTGTGTATGTTGAGAGTGACCTGTGTACAATGATGCTAGCTTGTATGTAGTTTATTGAGCTCCCAGATTCTCTCTTGAATATTGCTTTGCCATGGTATCTCACTGCCTGCTTTAATGTACATCCAGCGATTTGACTGTTCTAACACTGTTAGTCAGGGAATCTCATAACCAATGGCCATAAGTGACAAAGGATTTTTTATCTGTCATTTCTTGCCTGTTGGAAAAAGAAGTTAGAACTGTGGCAAGGCTTAGACTCTGAGGTGTCAGCTGAAATGTGGGGTTCTTAATGTTTACACTGAAGAGCAAGTATGACTACAAGTTTTTAAAGAGTATTGTAAAGTTTAGGAGTAAAATCATGACCTTTATTTTTTTAAGTCTCTGTAGTCAATGCAGTTGAAAAATACGTTAGAAATAACCATGTACCTTTGGTATTTCTTATTTTTTAGTGTAAGGTTCCTCAGTAGACAAATAATGTAAGTTTTTCAGTGATACATGACCTGGCTGCTTTCTGCTACCTCCAAATAGCACAAAGTACAAGAATAACCTGATATAAAGTGGACCTCATGGGCTACAATTCCTGACTTCTGATTCCTGTGCAGGAAAGAAGTAAAAAAAAGGCAGAGGGAAATAAGCTAAGGGCAAAGAAAGTGGGAAGAGATGGGGAAAAATGTGCATCTGTTCTGCTTTGCCTTGTCCGTTCTTCACTGTTCTTAGCCTCTTGTGGTTGGTGTGATTTACTGAGTCTCACAGAGAACTCTGAAAAACAAAAGACCGTGGCCAGGAACGCAGAGGTTGCTGTCTTGTGTTTGTTCTCCACACATTAAGCCTGTCCTATTACTGTATTCTTGCTGTTTGACTCAGTATTTATTTCTTCCTCAGCTCAGCTGAAATACAAAAACAGGGCTTCCTTGATATTTGTGGAATGACTACATTGGAAAGAAGTAACGGAATCTTATTCTAGCCCAGCTTGCACATCTGGCAAGCTTGGCAAAACATCTGTATTTTCAATGCATCTTCAAGTTGACCCCCTGTCTTTTAAAGCTTGAATCTGTCATCTTATAATAAATAAACAAGAAAAAAATACCTTTTGCGGGGCTGAAATAGGAGGTACAAATGATTGTTGTGTGGGAGCAGCTGAAAGCGTGCTATGAGCTATGCAAAATATTTATAGTGAATCCTGAGTATCCAAGCAAATCTGCTTTTTAAAGATTTCCCAAAGTCTGTGAACCTTTTAGGTGAGCTCAGCCAAGTTTAGACTAATTCCTAGCTGAATGCAGTTTGCCAGAAAGGAATTTATGGCTTTGGCACCAGATAGAAACTGCAAGATTCAGCATGGTCTTGGCATAGCTGGCATTGCATAAAAAGAAACTTGGCAGTATGGACTAAGTTTCAGGTGTTACGCTAATATTAAGAAAATATAGTCACAATAATGAAAGCATAGTATTTTTATCTTTATTACAAAATATACTCATAGCATTTTAATCTCTGGAATTATAACTTTATACAAAAGAAAGCACTTGAAACCGCCATATCTTATGCAAATCTGTAAATATATAGATCTCTCTATAAGTAATGCCTTGTATTTATTTCCATGGAAACTGCAACAGGTACAAAGAATACAATAACATTATTTGACAGAGCAAATACTCAGCTACACAACACTATTTTTAAATATAGTCATTACTATTAGCTGATGTGTGTGGATGAGCTGATCAAGATGGTATTCATTTTGTGGTGTGACAACTATGCATGGCAATCCAGAATGTGACTTACCTTATACATCACTGTTGCCACTGCTGAAACTCACCACTCCCTGCCTCACTGTGCTCACATCCACTGTTTGGTCTCCAACAACACTCAGCAAGGGTTGATGAATGTTGGTGGGTGCCATTTTTCATGCATGGAAGAATTCAGTGACACACCTTTGCTCCATTTGCACTTCTGTGTCAGATACCATTCTGTCAGAATGTCCCTCTGCTGCCATCTGTCACACAGCAACAGCATGTAATGGGATGTTGGTGGTAAGGTTCAACTTCTACTGCCATACCACCAACATCCCCCTCCGATGTCATGGGCCAGCATCATAAAATAGGAAGCATTACTTTCAGAGCAGCCCTTGTACAGTCCTAGTGATAGTTGTCTGAATTATTCCTTTCCTTACTACATTATTTTATGTTGGCCTTTGAGTGCATTATGTATGTGGTGGTGCTTGGTTGGTTGGTTCAGCAAGTGATTCTCTAATGTCATTTGTCAAGATGGTAAGTTTTGCAGTACTCAGCTACTTTTGTCTTTTGATTTTTAAGTAAAGTTTTAGAATTTCAGCTAAAACTGAGATAAATTCTTATCTACAGAGAAAACAGAAAGCAAATACCTTATAAAGCAAAGTGCTCATAGTCAGTGGATGTTCCCACTAGAAACTATGATAAGTAAGAGAAAAATGTAATTGATAAGTATGATAATAACTTCATGAAAACTGCTGCTAAATGGCAATTAAATAGTCAAAACTTTGTCGATACACAGCAGGTCCAAAGCTGACTTAATAAATGTAATCACCACTTGGAAGGGTTGCATTACTAAGGACATGGCTTTTACAACAGTGACTTTGAATGCCAAGAAGAAGAGTTAGATTTAAACAGAAGGATCTGATTTACATTTCAAAGGTTAATATTTCTGGAGAGCTATGAGTGGGAGATGTTATGTGATGGCTTAGGATATAGTAGCATGTGACTAAGATAATACTTCTGTCATCATGACACCAGTAAAAGATCTTCAAGCTGTTCTCAAAGAAAACGTGGATGATAAAGAAAAAAAACCCACAAAAACAAATAAAACAACAACAACAAAACCCATATTTAAAGTCTGCCTTTTAATACCTAGATATGCACAAAAAATGATGTTCATGGGGTTCATCACTATTATGCTTGAAAACCAAGTAACTTGGAGAGGTGAATACATAATTATGTATGTTTTATGGGTGTCACTTGGTAAACGTTAATGATTGTGCATAAGCATATTCAGTTCCGTGGCTAATTTTCTTCCAAAGCAGATTAGGAAAGACAACAATGTCAAATATATATCAGACATTCTACAGTGGCCCTGATAATGATTTCCTGAAAGAGATTCCCTCAACACTGTGAGTCATTTCTTGATTTGTAAATGGTAACTTCTTGAACATGGCAAAACATGCTAACTATCAGGATTAATCAGACCAGCTATTTTCCCAAATGCAGTAGGTGCTTGTTACATAAATTAGTACTAATCCAAAGCAAGCTTTCACTGGCCAGTGATAGAAAACTACATCAGAAAGTAGCAGTCCACAGCATGACAACTTCCAGTAAATTAATGAAATCTCCACAGAAGTTCACAAGAAGTCAGCAGAGGCATTCAGGTGCCAAAGCACCAGGCAGAGAGTCTGCCACCCAGCGTGGCTACTGACAGCTGCCCAGAAATCACAAGCAGCAGAGAAGGGTGGCCTGCATATTGAAATTGTTTGTTTGCCAAGAGTAAAATTGGCATAGTCCAGATGGAGAATAAGATTAAATCTGACCCTGATGAGATTAATAAAAATAGAGTTAAATTAACCAAAGCACAGACTATTGTGCATAAATTCCTCTGTGGTGACTGCAGAGAGCTGATCTCAAAAGTTCATCAGAGTAAAGATAACTCCTCAGTTGGAAGAGACATCTGTTTGTGTGATTGCTTGTTATTTTACCACCTGGCATCAATAAATGTGTAACCTTAAAAACAATAATGATGTTGTAGCTATGGTGATCTAAGGCTACATTGTAAGAAAGAATGATCCAGTTCTGGACACAGAGGTCTTTCTGTGATACAACACAAGCTACTACCTTTCCTTACAAGCCTTGTTTTCTCCAAATATTCTCTTTTGGAAAGTCAACTTCTAGCAGTTAATAAGAAGTAAACTATACATCTTAGAGCACAATGAATTTTGTTAATGCTGATAAATGCTCTGAAATAGGTTGAGGAATTGTGGTTGTTCAAATGATATTTATTTTCCAGAAGTGCTGCACAGATGCTTTAGTTTCATAAATAGAAATGCCATTCCTCTAAAATAGATCACATTATCTGAATATACTTCTTCTTGGGAAAGGAGAAGTTCTTCAGTTCCAGGACAGGGTATCTCAGCCATGAATGAAAATATACGTATGTGAGAAGTGTGATATGTGCTCATAAAAAAAATAATAATAATTTAGTGCCTTGATGAGTTTGTTTTCATTAAATCAGTAGAAAGTCCTTTATCTTACAAGACAATTTAAAATTATGAGAAACAGCAAGCATCTTGGTTTTCTCTCAGTGTGTAAGAAGGAGATTAGGAAGAGGTTTGTTGATGGCCTAAATCTGTTGTATCCTTTCTCATTATTATTATTATTATTATCTCAATTTCCAAATTTAGATATGCTGCAGTGGAAGCTCAGTTACTTGCAATGTGCAGAATTAGAGGGCAAAGAGGGAAAGAGAGAAAATATGGGCATCGAATATGCAGTGAAGACATTCAATGGATCAGTCTGCCAGGTCTGCATGTGATCTCATGGAGATGTAAAATTTATTCAGTCTCTTTATTTACAGCTGTCAGAGTTTGTCCTTAATTTAATAGCTTCCTGCTACTATTGCCCCACAGAGTAGATAAATCAAGCTGTTGTATTTGAGAATTCCCCTCACACATACACAGGCACAAAACTCTACCGGAGTAACCTCCATTCTTCTTCTATGGACAAGATAAAAAGGCAGTAACTAAAGCCTGAAGAAATTACCACGCAGTATCACTGCTGACTGTTGGAAATAATCAACTGTACAACTCTGGACCACACTACCTACAAAGCCCAAACAGTAAATTCTATGACTAGTGAAGTATTTGGATTAGCCTAGAGCAGCATCAAGGCTGCTTCCATCTCACTGGCTGAAAAGGTACCCAGTGGACTCTTTCTCATATAAGGTATCCTTCAAACAGTTGTGTTTCTTTAGATTTTTTTTTCCCAATTTTTGCCCCTTAACAGTGCAAGAAAGCAGATATAATAGGCAAACAGAGATGTACAGACTAGTTTGCTGAGATTAAATAACAAAAGCTGAGTTGTCTTGCATATGGATACGCTGCATAAGCGGCAACCTTTAGTGACAGTATCTTACACACGTTTTTCGGTCAGCCACCTTATCTATTTGAAGAGAATTGCAAGTTTTCAGGCTGCATTTCCATCGTTACGACAGCCTAATTGTCTATCTGAAGTAGTTCTAACCTTTTTCCGGGGGAAACATATTAGTAACACTTTTCCCTCTTATCTTTTGCTGTGACCTGAGCAACAGTATTAATACCATTGTCATAACATAGCCATTATTTACATGGGATTAAATGTTTTCTAAGCAGCCCTGGGGCTCCAGCGCACAGAAGTTATGTAGCATTACAGTTATAGCCTCCAGAATCCTACTTATTTCTCTTCATTTTTCAGTGTTCTCCCAGAATCTCAGGGTAGTAATCACCAGTCATGTCACTCTGAGACCATACAGTTTCTTCTGACCTCCCTGCACATGTCTGCACAATAGTTCTGAATTTGCATGCAATAGCAGAAAGTAGAGGTAGTAGGCAAGTACTTTTTTTTTTTCCTTTTTCTTTTTTTTTAATGGAAGCCATGAAATGAAATCTTAAGAACATAAAATTAGTGTTTACATTATTACCAAAGGTGTAATTATCTGTGCTTCTAATATCCATAGTCCATGTACAGGCAAATCTATCTTCTTTTGGTACCTTTGGAGTATTTAGCTTTCTTCTCTGACCATCCTGTAGGTCTGGTGGGCTTGTGAACAGAATTTGACTATTCTTTACTATTCTTTGTCTTTCATACTTGGTCCAACTAGTAAAGACAGTGTTCAGATATCTCTGAAAAAGCAAATTGGTGGCAACTTGGCCAAGGCCATTCATGATAGACACAGTGAAACATACATTACAGTGTTAAGAGCCTTATTTTCATAATACTTCGAGACTATTTCTACAGTATTAAAGGTTGAAGTGAAAAAGAACAAAGAGTATAAAAAACGTAATGAAGGACAATTCATTTCTCAAATGAGTGCTTTTTTAAAAAAACACTGAGACATAAGAGTTGTGGTTGCACTGACATTCAGGGTGTCTGCATACTTCCTGTGCTCTTGCAAAGTAAACAGTTTGTTAGCTGCTGGTGCTGAAATAAGGACAGATCAGTATGGCTTGATCCATAGCATCTTTGTGTTTATGACTGTTGGTACTCAGTATTGTTTGACAGAACCATTTGTCTAATTTTCATTTGCCAACATTCATTTCCAGTGGTTTCTGATAGCGACATAGAATAGTGAGAATAAGATCATACGCTCCTTAGATGCTTCAGAATCACAATGGCATGCAGAACTTCATCTCTACAAGCCATAGATTCTTAACTCTGTAGAACTGTACAGGAAAATGGGTTGAAGAAGGATCCATCCTTTTTCCACCTAAGCAAGTAATGGTCTGCCCAACAGTGCAGATCCTGTGTGATACATGTAACCTACTTAGGAGTGTTGGTTTTCTTAGATAGAATGGTTTCATAAGCTTCTGCTTGTAAGGCAATGCCTTACAAGCATATTCTGCTGGGTAGGAGAAGTGAAACTCACAAATTTTTGCTTCTGTTACTTACCTCAGTCTGTGAATTCTTGTGTCCTTAGACTAGTCAAACAACCCCCCCAATTTGAACACTGTGGAAGGACCCAGAGCAGCCTCATCACTGCTCCACATCAACATGTGGCAGTTCCCTGAACACCACATGCCAAAATTCCTTCCCAGCCTTCAATATTAGCAAGGGGAGACCTCACAAGACCATTCTACATAGGGTCCTTGATCTCTATTAGTTTTCTTTGCAGCTTGTTACTGTTTGGCCTGATAAGATTGTGTCTGTATCTTAACTGGAAAATGTGTATCGTGGTAACTGACAAATTACTGTATGATTGATGCCTACTCCCCTGTTTTAGGAGTGCATTACTGTGAAACAAGAGAAGGCTAATAAAACAGCTTGAACTCTACGGATCACATCTCATCAGCCTATCTCTAAATATAGATTAATGAAAGGAGGGCTGCAGCTGGAGTGAAGGGAGGGGTGCCAGCTGTGATCCACTGCATCCAGGCACTGCTGGCTCTTGCTGCCGTCAGAAGGCCTGAGTCCTTGCAGCAGCAAGACCAGGCAAGGGTGTTTTAGCTGTCAAAATGCTTCTTGTGATGCTGGTATAGCAACAGTTCCTCAGAAATAGCACTGCCTGAAACACACTGAGACTTAAATCAGGGAACTGAAGGTAAACAGGTAACTGTGGTGCTCTATTCTATGTTTGTTTGCCTTGGCAGAATGTGTCTACACTCAGGCCTGCAGAGGAGCACAATATAGCAATAGCCTTTCTCAAAGGAACCTGGTGTCCCTCTGGTTGTGCAGAGCTTGCAACTAATTGGTTTCCTTGAAAAAATACAAAACCACTTAAAATGTATGTGTGACTTTTTTGGTTATGTCCTTAGAAACAGGAGTGCCAGAAACCATTCTGAATTCTGGAGCTGAGCATCACCACTGCTATCTATTCTTCTTAGAACTCTTATCCTTTACACATCCATTAAACTTACTTAAATTAGAAGAAATCCACTTGCTAGTCCCATTATGTTTGACCTACATGAGAGTCCTTGGATTTGTTTAGAGAAGGAAAGGACATTTTAGTCCCTTTATAGTGTCTCTTAAGTGCAATATGTGTTTGCATCAGTTTTTTGGAATGTATTTCCATGAATCACTAAGAAATTTCCTTTGCAAGCCTCTCAGTTAAGTGCTTGAATCTTCGGGGGGNTGGAAAAGTGAAAAACTGTTTTTTTAAAATAATTGTTTTTAACACTTTTGTTTTTCTGTTTTCTGTTTAAAAAAAGAAAAACAGTTTGCACAGAACTGTGTAGCTGTCTGGATTTATAGCAGCTGAATGAAGGCATTTCCAGAGTTTCACTAGCTGAGACTGAAATCCCACCAAATCCCATTTGCTTCTGTTAGCTTCGGACCAAACTCTTGTTATACACTGTTTGGTTATGTAGTTTTGGCATTAGAAATTATGAATCTGTGGATGAAGTGTTTTTTATGTTGCCTGCTTTATAGGAATGGCAACGAACATGCTCTCTCGACATACATTTGAAGCTCTTTCTACTAAAAATTCCCAAATATAATTAGATGAAACTCCTTACTATTTATAATCCCAGCTATTACTGTCATGCCAATGGGCTACTTTCCAGTAAATTGTTCTGTTTAGTACAATTGGTTATAGGGATCTAGAGGACGAGATGAAATATAAAAAGCAATGCAAACATAACTGAACTGTAGTAATCAAGAAGATTCCTGAGGTCTTCTTTATACACACTTCTGGTTAACACCTTCTTTATTAATTATTGATTTGGATGATTCCTTAATTTAAATGGATAATTTTCACTCAGTATCAGTGCAATTTAATTATTAGACAGGGAGAAAGTCAGACTGCATACTCAGAAATTCGATCACTGGATTTCTATGCAAACAGAAGACATGGTTATAGTACTCTTCTTGGCTAAGCCTAAAGGTCAAAATTAGCAATTTTTAAAGAACTGTAGAGACACACAGTGCAGCCTTTATAGTAATCACAAATGAAAGACAGTGTTAGATTAGTGGATACCACAGAGAATATAATTTATACACTTGGTGTCTGTAACAGCAGAAATGCAGATTGAAGCTGGGGCAAGAATGTAAGAATTAGCAAGGTCAGTAATAAAACAAAAATTGTAGCTAGGGACCAGCAGCCAAAGCCTATTGCAAAGGCAGCCCGTAACCACATTTTCACTGTTATGACAACTGTAAAACTGTTTTCGTTGTTGTGAACTTGGATTTGCTGTGGAACTAAGTGGGTTCAAACAAATAATCATTTTCAATTACTTTTTTGGATTGTGTTTGTTTTTTGCTTGTTTGTTTGTTTTTGGGGGAAGGATACCATTTAACTGGACGCCTTTGGATGTGAACTTAGTTTTAGTCCAGGTCTCTGATTGACATTGACATCTTATTATCCAGAGAAACTAGCTGCAGCCGTGCGAGGCATGGGCTGCAGGTGTAATAGAAGGCATCTGTTACAGCATATTGGACCTTGATGAACTGCACAAAATCTGATTTAAGCTTCCTTCTTTTCACATATGGATGTTCTTTTTCTCACCCTATGTTCCAGGGTCTTTATGTCTTTGTTGTATATTTCATCCTGCACAATCAACTTTGTTGCCCTGTGAAAGCAAGTTACACTGTAGACATGAATGGACATAGCACTCCAGGATCTGCTTTCTTCACTCATGGCAGTGGTTTGCCAGCTGCAGGTGGAGAGATCAGCAAGTCTACTCAGAACCTCATCAGCGCTATGGAAGAGGTAACAATGCTCTATAGTCATTGTTTTGTGTGTTAAAAATGTACTAAAAGTGGTAGTGCTGAAGTGAAGTGAATGAGATGATAATTATCATAGTTCCTCTTCTTTTTTCCTTCTTTCTTTTTCTTTTTTTTTTTTTTTTTCCTGAGTGTGTATGGGAGGAAAGTTTCCTTTTACTGTAAAAAAAATATTGTCCTTGGCCATGGCGATATTCTTGGAACATACAATTCGCTGGCACCATCCCATCTGGGGAATTTCTCTTTCTACTTGTGTGTTTAATTTGCTGAAGAGGTTGGTTAAACTGCTGTCAGAAGTAGGACGCAAGAAATGAAAATATCAGGATTATTCTTTCAACTAGCTATGGGCCTTACGATGAGCTCTAAGTTTCGAATTTCACAAAGTCATGCTCTATTAATTTTGAGGGAGATGATTTTTAATCTCTTCATTTCTGGATCTGGAGTGCTGCCGGTATCTATTTTTTACCATCTGTAGTAAACCAAGGTGACTTTCGCTACTATATATGTTTGCTGAGTTTTGATGAAGATGAAAAATTTCCAGCTGATTTAATGGAATTGAAATATTTCAAAGAATCACATCAGCTCTAGTAATACTTTTTGTGGAAACCAAGCTGCTCAACTGGTGTCTGCTTTGTCCATTTCTCTGCCTGCTCAACTGTAGGTTTGTCAGGGTGTTAACGCTCCTCAGCTGCCTCTTGGCAAACTGCTAAGTTGATTGGGCTTCTCAGAATGTCACTTAAGGTGGTGCCTGACTCCCTGGAGTAGTGGACAGCATAGCTTCTCAGCTCCATGTAGCAATCTTTTATATTCTTGTCTCTCAAACAATGGGTGAGCAATATGCCAAGAAAATGTATTTTGATTGTCATAAAACATATGAGTTTAGAGCTCAGAGTTTTGGCTTTGCACCACAGTTATGGAGGAGATAGATTTAAAAAATTAAAAAATTAAAAAAAAAATTAAAAATTATAAAGCAGCATCTTTTTGTAATGAACTGAAAATGTGATTTATTTATTTAGTGTGTGTGTGTGTGTGTGTGTGTGTGTGGCTTCACTTTAAAATGAAGTGGCAGATGAAATATAGCAAAGTTGATGTCAAAGCTGTAGGGCTGCACACCAACACCTTCAAAGACTGAGAAATGACTTTCAAAGATTGTATTGGTAGATCCTGGAAAGCAAGAAGTTGACAACAGCGAATCATCAAATGCAAAGTAATGCTTATTTGTGGCTGTAGAAGAAAGGGGCAGACTCCAGTGAAGAAAGAAACAGTTGTGAGAGGAGAGTCACTGAGCATATTTTGGCTGGAACTATTCAGTGCTTTTATTTAATAGTTCTCCATACCAGGGGCCAATGTTCAGCAACAGCAAAATGTTTTTAACATTTTGAGACATGTAAGGTTGAGGGAGGTTGTAGTAAGCACAAGGTTAAATTACTTGTTTTGAGTACATACATTTGTGTATGTATGTGTGTATTTAAATTAAGCTACCTAGTTCAATACAGAAGTGACTGAATAGCTGGTTCTAAATCTGATTTTGAATTCAGTTCTGGTTATAGATTCCAGTCTGTTATCCCAAGATAGCAGTCATGTAAATTAATTTTATAGTATATATTTTATGATTACTGCGTTACTGTGTCTTTTTAAACTTTACAGGTGCCAGCAGACTGGGAGAGAGCATCTTTGCAGCCTGCTAGTCAAGCTAGTTCTGCCTTTAAGCAGAGTCCGCAAAATGGCAATGTTTTCCACCCTTCTGGAGGGTTTAGTAACAGCTCCCTGGTTGCTGATGAGGAATCACAGGAGTTTGATGACCTAATATTTGCATTAAAGACTGGTGAGTGATTCCTCTCCTTGTTCCTCAGACTGTTACGTTGTTCTTCACTCTAATAGTGTCACCATTTCATGAGATCCAATTACTGTTAATTTAATCCGATTACCATTGAAAATACAAGCTGGAATTGTTCTGGCTTGGTCTGTTATTCTATGAGCTAAAAATATTGTGCAGACTGTCTAAAATAACAGAGAACGACTCTGCAAGAATAGGTTTTAAGTCATGATAATTCACAGACATACAGAATGTAGCAGCAGATTAGAGGCTCTGACATTTTTTCACAAGTTCATAAAAAGCTAACTTGCTGCATTTCGACGTTGGCCATCTTGTTTCCTGTTCCTTTCTTTTTGAGTTGATGTATAGAGTATACGTATTGCCTGTCTTTATTTTATATGTATATATTTGTAAGAAAAAGCATAGATTCATAAATAACATGTAAGTGTAAGAAAAATATTTGTATTTCACAGTGTCAGAAATACATTTGGGCCTGAAACTTGCATACACTGGAAAAAAATAAGCTAGATAGATTTCGGCCTAAACACAGCAGCCAACTCTGATGAGCTCACCATGTTGCTGGATAACAAAGCTTTGGGGAGGGCACTCTAGATGTCTACGCTCAAATTACACCTGTGAAACAAATCATTTGTAGTCAAAGTCTTCTCAATGTTCTTAGAGTTCAAGTCTTTAAAATTCCTAGCTTTACCCTCACTGTACTATTGCTTTTCTATTTTCTCACCCACTCCACCAATGAAACCTTAGTTTATTCAAATGATGACATAAATAGGCAGCCAGGCACGGCCTTTGGTGGAAGAAATGAAGCAAAACCTGATTCAGAGATAAGTAAATGTGAGAACTTCTGATAAAAAGACCAGAAAGGCAAAGGAGCGCCACCTGGTAAAATCTAGCAGTTAACCCAAGCCCACCCCCTGTAGACATGGGCGAAATATGGGTGAGCTAGCTTGGTGAAGTTGTCCTCAGGATCACTCAAGCAACTTCCTGTTATGTTCCTAAGGGCCTCACCAAGCTTGTGGGTCACCAGGAGTCCTGCAAAAGACAACTGGCTGAATTATCAGGTTAAGTTCTCTGACACTTTACCAATAATTCCCCTCAGTGACACCAGTGAGAACATTTGAACTGAGTGGAATACTGGGAATGCTAATGAAGGGACAGTTTGTTCAGCTTATTTATAACATTCAATCTCAGCTGCCACTGCAGAAAACTCTTCTGATTATGAAGATAACTGGATGATTTAAAACTTAGCTAGTGCTATGTAATGATTTTTTTAAATAAAGATTGTCACAGATGTTCTATTTTACCTTTTGATTTTCCTGGAATCTATGCAGACTACAAATTCTTTGTTGTGCAGTTAAAGATTTTGGGCAAGGCTTTCAAATGTGTATGCATAAGCTTAGAACTGCAAACCCTTTTTAAAATGTCTAGCTTTCATTTTTTTTTTACTCCTTTCAGAATATTTTGAAGGAAACTAGATTATTCATAGGATGTTAATGCCATAGGAAACCATTTAAACTTAACATTCCCACTGTTGCATATGGTGCTTACTGCTTGAGCAGCTCAGTTGACATCAGCTGGCCTATTCTCTGCGGTAAATGCTGTGCGCTGTGGAAGACAGAACATTAAATCACGAAGAGCAATCCAACAACAGTAGTTGAAAGTGATGGTTAACATAATACACCACAACTCTTTTTAGTATTGGTTGATTTTTTTGTATAAATCTTCAAATTCCATCCTTACTTATTTACTGTCCTGTGAAAAGAAGTAACTTTCAAACCAGTTTTTGACTTTTTTCCCCCTAACTTTTACTATTGTCTTCTCTAGTATTTACATTAATATTATCATTTGTTCTTGTGAGCCTTTTGAAGCTTGTAAGATTTGAAGTTAGGACCTCAGGACACAATCTGAGAAAAAAACTTTTGTTTACATTACTTGTTCAAGTGGAACCTGTACCTTTTGCCTCAGCACCTGTTCTCATGCCCAAATAGTGTTACAGGGGTACAACTCCCCTGTTTCTAAGAAAAAACACTTTTCCCATCTAGTTTCAGCCCCACATATACTTGAACGAACCAAACTGAAGAGGAGGTACTGAGGTTAGAGTTGCTTTAACCACCAAAGTAAATGTTTATCAGCTACTGCCTTAGATACAAGCTGCAGCTCAACACGTGCTTTAACCAAGACATGTGAGTTTCTCTAAAATGGAAATCATTGCTGTTTTGTTACTACCAGCCAAACCTACTCTCCAATCCAGTACATGGCTAATGAATCAAGGTGCTTTGATGGCATGAGGGACAACATCAAGGGAATGAAAAGAGACAAGAGGTGATATAAAGTGATATTTCTTCTCTGTGCTTCAAGACAGGCTCCAGCTGTTACTACATGCACTGAGCTGAAGGAAATTTTATAATAGGTTTAAGCTAGCAGCCACTGATGGGAGCCAGTCCCTTCTGCCTACACATTTCTTCTTCCTCCCTTGCATCACTAGTTGTTCTCACATGAAACCGCTCAGGTCAGAGAGTTCTCCTCTCCTTCCTCGCCTCACCCTCTTCCTCTCCTCCAGCCACTCCACACTGTCAGTCTGCTGCTCGCTTACACCAGTCCCAGCTCAAAGCAGCAGCCCAGAACCAAATAGACTCAAACATAACAGCAGCAAAGATGCCCATAAGTAGTTCTCCTCCACCTTCGTAGTCCCCACTTTATCTCAGCTGAGAATTCCTTGTCTGGGAAAAGAAAAGCTCCTGGGAGAGTGGAGGAAAGGTGCTTTTTGCAGTATATCAGCTGTTTTTATCATTCCTGAACTGAGAAGTGTGGCTCCTGGGGATAGAGGTAGAAGAGAAATGCTTGCTCTGCTGTTCCTTGAATTTTACCTCTAATAAGCAGAAATAGAGACCTTCATTATCTGTCATTCCCTAAAACTGTCAATCTGTAACCAAACTCAACCTTAGCTGTGCTAAAATATTAGCTCCTACTCTGAAGGCTGGGTGGGGATCAGCATTGATTAGCAGAGGAATATGCAGAAATGCCTTTATGCCTCTCTGCATTTCATCTGTCCTTTCTGCTTATGTAGTTTGGAGCTGTCTGAAGGTTACTTTAATTTATGCTCAGTGCTTGCAGACCTGATGTTTACGCTGGCAGCCAGGATCAGTGAGAAAGGGGGTGCAATCATAGGTCTGTTTTGCTGTCAGCAAAGCTAAAATCTCATTCCTGTCATCCTGTTCACTCTTGCACTGCAATTGGCCACACTGTGTGGTATTAATAAAAAATGGCTGAAATGATACAGCTTAAAAACCATCACAGAAACCTCCACTGCACAACTTTCTTCTTTGCCTTGCAGTGGTTAGTAATTTGCAGTTTGCAGCGCAGCTGCACAAATAGATGCACTGGCACACTTTACCTGATTGCTAAAGAGACGTGTGGCAGAACTATGCACTTAGCCCTTGGTTCCGTAATCATTAATGCTGGACCACATTACAGATTAACCTGGAATATGGACTGGATCAGAGGAAGGCAGACAGCTGTGTCTCTAGCTAATTAGGCACACAACAATGTGTAGTTTTGTATCCAGCTTTTATGCTAATGTTACACAAATCTTGCATCATACAGCCACAGAATTTTTTATGTGGTACAAATAGTACAAAAGATGGACTTGTTCTGTCACTAAAGCCATAATTACTTATTAATTTGTTATTGCTAATTGCACTAATTAACTTCTAAAATGTTATAATTTTGAACTAGATCTTTTTTTGCCTCTTACTTCTTTTGTCTCTATCAATAGACAATTTAATAAGATAGTTGCCTTTCTGATCGTCAGAGAGTTGTATGTTGCAGACATCTAGGCTAAAGCCTACTATAACATGATGCTCTGAGGAATTCTGTGTTGGTTAGGTCTGGGGAGATAAAAACTGAGCCAACCGAATAAAAATAGATGGAATCTCCAAACAGCAGTCTGTCCATCAGCTTTGCTCTAATGTATAAATACCATAAATGCACAACAGCTTTACTGGTCTCTTAGCTTCCATCCATGTTTCCACCACAAATGCTCTTGTTCCTCGCCTTCCATGATGCACAATGCTAAACCAAATCATTCTATTTCAGAACATGGCAAAACCTCTGAAAGAGGCTTTAAGCCCCTCCTGTCGTGACTGATGACCCACCTGTGTAGCAAGTTGCTTGCAAAGGTTTTTATGGGTCAGAGCTGGGAACAGCAGCCTAGCACATGGCACCTTCCAAGTATGTATCAGATAGTATCAACATAGGATTTTGACCCTTCAGCAATGTCAGTGTATTTTGCTCTGAATAGTGGCAGAAAACGGTAAATATTAAATAAATATTCAACTTGGAGAATACTTGGAAAAATCTCCTATATGAATTTGAAGAAAAAAAAAAAGTACACAGAAACGCAGTTATGATAATGAAATGTGCTACAAATTAATTTGGAACTGAGGTTCCAAAATCAGCAGGTTTTCAGACTTTGGTCTCATCACTTTAGGTACCCATTTGAGGAACTAAGCATCTCATGTTTGGTATCCAGAATTAGAGAAACTTTGAAATTTCACATTCTGAAAGATATGCAGTAGAATGCCCTGGAGACTTCAGCGGGGTGATAAGCTTTAGACGGTGGCAAAATGCCACTGGTGTAATTTCTGTAAAGTCAAATCCCTACAGGTAGTAATGAACAAGTAGCAATGAATGGCCCATGTAGCATTTTTCTATCTAATGCATCTTATACATTCAACATAAATTATGGTTAATTTTGGAAACAGTATGGAAGTGCTTATGAAACAAAAACCTCCTCCAAGATGTAATGACTATAGTCGTTACAAAACAAGCCACATCTCACTTAAAATGCTTCAGTGAAAGTAAATGATAACAACTGCAGTTCAAAGCACGTAGGCATGCACCGATAGTCTTTCAACCAGCAGATGTCACTGGAGGGATCTTGCTGATTTTGCAAAGCTCTATTACTTCTCAATTTCTAGCTAGTCCTGTGATACAAAAAGAAAGGCCTCATTCTTTNGGAGGGGGAGCGGGGGGGAAGTAGTTGCTTCAAACTGGGGAAAAGTAATACTGCCAGCTACCCAGCTTCAGCATCTCTAAGGGAGTACATGCATTTTTGGATAGGATTATGTTTAAATTCTCCTCTAATCTGAGGACAAGCTGAACCTATGAACTCTCTGAAACTCCATCATGTAAACAGTTGTACCCTTCCCCGCCAGTCAGTTGTTTGGTGAGCTGGTATCCTGGTTACATCTCAGCTCTCATTCCTAAAAAGGATCAGCTCTTAAATAGTTTGTCTTTGTATCAGCAGCTGAACAGGGCTGTTGTAAACCCCAAGTAGTCTGCTCCAGTCTCAGGTTTACCAAATCCCAGATAAGAATGTCCTTAACGACCAAAAATCCCTCCTTCACTTCCCACAAAACACGCACACATGAAATTTCAGAATAAGTGTGGTATAATAGCAGATTAGTCTTGTATCCGATCTTTTTATAGTGACCAGCACAAGGTTCCTCTGGAAACCTCATACTGAATAATTGCAGTATAACTACCAGTAAGACAAATGTGTTTCTAACCCTGTTCAGTTCAATATTTGCTTTAAAATCATCAGCATGAATGTTCTTGGACATATAAAAAGAAAATTTTGTAATATAACTTCAAATGTTTTCAGTCATGTCTTTTTCCATTTTTGAAATGTGCCCTTTTTGTTGAAAATAAATCTTTTTATGTGAGTTCCAGTGTTAATGATGCAAAATAAGAATTTTTGTTTCTTCACTTGAAGTACCTTACTTATGTCACAGTTATCACCTTGTCCTTCTGTCACCAAATGGCAAATACAGCAGTCAGATTTATCTTCTCTATTGCACTCATGTTTCCGTTCTAAAGCAAACAGTCTTAGAGACGATAAGAAAAAAACAAATAATTTGGTCATGCGATTGTTGTTTTTCCCAGGACTTTGAAACAGCTTTTAGTCATTAGGACCGTAATTTGATGAAAAGGTTAAATATGCATGTAAATTTAAATGAGTAAGTGTGATTTAATTATCTTCAGTACACTTATTAACAAGATTTGTAATGATTCAGATCCTAATCTTCTCGCCTTTGTTACGATATCAATCCATCCATATCTCTTTATTCCCATCACAGTCTGACAGTAGTTGCTGGTCTTTAAAGAGCTTGGGTCATACAAACCCAAGCTTGGGTCTCCTCTGACAGATGTGATTGAATGCACTTTCTCCACAAGACCCAAAAACCAGAACAAAGTGAGGTGGAAACCCTGGAATGTCAGCTGAGACAGAAATAAGAAATTCACTGTACAACACAGACATCTCTAAAGTTGTGTTTTAGTATGAAAATGGAAATCACTGCCTCTCCTGTCATACCCTGTTCAGGGCTTGTTGTGCCAAGTGTCATTCCTCTGCAACTCCCTTTAACTGAGTGTAGTTGTAGATCTACTTCTGCCTGAAATGAATAACTTTCCTAGTTATTTGTAAGTGGCATTACTGTAAGACCATCAGTCTGTCTGGAAATCACCATGCCTGATTGCACTGATGTGCAGCTCTGAGCTGTACAGCCCAAAATGTAAAGCCCAGGTGATCTGAAAACTAACACAACCCAAGTATTTTTTAAGATTCACTCTACAACACAAAGACAGAAGGAACTGGAAATGCAATGGATTTATAGTTCCAACTGATATTCTGTGAAGTAGTCTGTAAAAATGCTCATTTCATAGAAAGTAGTGCAGGTATCTGTATTTCACACTATACAAATGAGAGAAAAAACAAGGAAGCAGCTAGTTAGCAGAACTCCTGTGACAAAAAGATAGAGAACGTGGCCTCCGGAGGTGTCTTCCAGACATGTTGTGGAAGTTTCCATTGTCCAAAGGCTGGTACTCTTGCACAGCAGAAGGAAAATACCATACACCAGATTGTGCCAAATGTGGGTTTAAAAAATATTTATTCAGCATATTTTCTCATGTTGAAATTACAATTCTATTAAAACAGCTGGAATTATAATTTAACAGGGAAATTATATCATTAAAAGTCAATTCTTCATGAAACTATCCTTGGAAATACCAGACTCTAACAGCTAGTCCATGAACCCAGCCTAAAACAGGCCTTGATTTATGCTCTTGTGATTTCAAGGCAACTGCTGAATAGCTGTTGTGCCACTTACTAGGGGAATTAAAGTGACTGACAGTGGAATTGTAAAAAGCGTATCTGGGTGGTACAATATTACGTCAGATAATGTTATAATCTGAGTATTCAGAATTGTTGACCAATACTAGACAGCTTGTCATGCTGTTGTAGAGTTTCAAAGAACTTCAACAATTAGAATGAAGCAGAGCAGCTCTGTAAAAGGGCACAATGTCCCCATTTCTGTCTCAGGACTCCATCCTCTCTGATTCTTAAGAGTTTTCTGTCTTCTCTGTTTTAGGTGCCGGTCTCAGCGTCAGTGACAACGAATCTTGCCATGGCAGCCAGGACGGGGGCAGCATGGCGAACTCTCAGATTGTTGAGCTTAGAAGAATCCCCATAGCAGACACCCATCTCTAACTCCTCTGCTTGCTCGTTTTCCTTTGTTTCCGTATTATTATTTTTTTTTAATTTCAGCTCAAGCCTACGTACTTCTTTATTTGTACTCCCCTTTGCACGTAAAACACTGTATGAAACTCTGTAGTAAAATGCTGTGAGCTGTACTGAGCGCTTAACAAAGGACGTTTGTTTGAGTTTTTGTATTTCAGAAAATAAACTGTAGGTTTTTTTACAGTGAGCATCGGTAGATACAGTGTCATTTGGCCTAGATCTGTATCGTGTAGTGAGATGACATATTTCATGAACTGTAGCTTTTTAAAATTAACCTGTATCTGTAACACTGATTAATAAAAGCAATAGAGCCCATTTGATACAACCAAGCCTGTTATTTCTCCTGGCTGCTTGTGGATCTGGAAGGTGATACAGACACCCCCTCGGACAGGAAGACGTTTTAATTGAAGAGTTCTCAGTTTCCTACACTGTACTGTTCTGGTTGGCTTTAGAGCACCCAAATCTGTGATCTTTGCAGTCTTGATCCACGTTCTGTCCTGACAAAATATGTGATGATCTATAACAAACAAGGAAGGGGAGATGAAGAAGAACTAATAGTGAAATGACTAATATGCACACTGCTGATTGCATTAGCTTGCTGTTTTCTTAGTGTTGAATTCTCATCTTCTCCCCGCAGGTAGAAATAATGGAGGAGCTCCAGAGAGTTGAATTTTCTGTCAGTTTCACTGGGAGCCACACGTGTAGCCGTGCTCTGATGGAAGGCCTCAAGTCTTACATTGCTCACAGAGTTAGATCAGTAGTTTGAGGTCATAAACTAGCAAGAAAAGTTCCTCCCCTAGAAAAAAAAACATACAGAGGAAGTATTTCAGAGCCCCGGGGGGAGGCAGGCTGGTCTTGCAGGAATTGTTAACTCCCTGAGTCTGCTGAGATACTCTGGAACAAAAACACACAAAAGCAAGACACCAAGGGAATTTTTCCCTGAACGTTTCTGAGCACGTAGGGAAATAAAGTAACTGTGAAGCAAGCTTTTCATACCTACAGCAGGCTCTTGCCTGAAGGCTGTCTGTTGGGCAAGCTCTGAGCAGCAGCCTGTCCTTTTAAATGAAAACTTTTCTCATGGAAACTTTTCTATGATTTCTAGTATAGCAGTGCACAAATTTTACTGCTTGTGCTTATGTATGTGGGACAAATGAAAACAAATACACAGTTTTCATTGCCCCTGCTGTGCAGTAACTGCTCAAACTGCACAGCATACATTCATATCAAGAAGCAGAGAGAATCTTTAAAATGGAAGGACACAGGTAACTTTCTAGTCAGCAAAGCCCTTAAATAAGTGCTTTTTAAGTGCATGTTTGAATGGCTGAGGAATAAGACTATGCCTGTATTTAATGCACATATGCCCTGCCGCATCGAGCCTTAAATTTCTGACTCCCAGGAATTTTGTTGACTCTGTTTATGCTCAACATGCTGCAGAGTAAATGGAGCCAAATCTCTGCAGCCAGTAAGCTGACCTGGAGTGTGTGAATGACCCTGACAGCAGCATGGGAGGCAGGTGGGGCACAGTGGTGTGAGAAGGGGAACCTCAAACACTGGGTGCAGGACATCTGAGTCACAGTGGGTGACCTGGTGGAGAGTGAGTCATCTAAGGACATTTCATAAGTCATTTTTATATGGGACCAATCATTTCCTATAGCAGCACACTGAGCACTGGAAGGTACTGCAAGTATCACTGAAATAAGATGCTCAGTCTGGAGTTAAAACTGGCTTGGGACAGTTTGCAACGCGGTGATACTGTACTATATATTTTTTAATTTCTGCACAGGGAACCTGGCTCTTTAAGGCTTTTTTTAAACTCTGTTCTTCCTGAACCCACTGAGATGAGCACTGGCCATAGCTAATAGGTTCTCATCCGTCCACTAATCCTTAGCAGAAGCTTGGCCCTTCAGAACGATTGCAACACTTGCTCAGTTGTGAGAGCTGGGGCTGTAACAGATGCTTCATTACTTGCAGTACATGCTTCTACATGCTGTGAGAAAGCTTATAAAAGAAGGATGTTTGTTTGATTTTGACTCACCACCATAAATGTTAATACTTTGTGTCACTTCGCTTGTTGCACAACTGGCCTGGTAAGGGATTTACTGTAAATGCATCAGCGTTTTCAGAGTAGATCACTGGGATCGTGTCTGCTGCCAGCACTTGCTGAATTTTCCATCTCTAGGTGGTGCTCACATGGCTTAAGACCACAGAGATAAACAGTAAGTACAGCTCTAGACATTCCTTTTGTATTGATGCTATGCTGTCTATGGAAAATTTGGTGTTTCAATAGCACAACTCTCAGCCACACTGTGTGCACTGTGACTTAGGTGTGCTGATGGCCACACCTGGGCAGCAGCACCTTTACGGACAGCTTGGCTTACACCAGCAGGGCTGAGTGCTTCCTGCAGTGTTCCGATTTCAGGCGTTACCCAAAATGTGATAGAGAGTACAGAGATTTCTTTGTTTTCATAAGATGAATGAGCTCACAGCTAGATGGTTTTCCATTGAAGATTGGCCACTAATTCATTACACCTTCTGCTTCATTCCCATACAGAAATACACCAGGACACTCAATGTCTTTTTTTTTTGTTCCGTAGGGAAGGAGCTGCTGTTCCTCTGCAAGAAGCCATTTTGAGAGGCAGAAGGAGCTAGTATTTAGTAGCAACATTTCACAGCTCACTGCACGTAGAAGATCCCTTTTCTAATTAGCTATACCTAAAGCTACTCGCATGTGTTGGCACAGAGTATGGAGGGCAGATGAGTGAGCGGATGTGTTTCAGGAGTTTATTGTCACTTATGTGCCAACACAAGGAAACTCGCTTCCTTAAAAGACCTTTGAATAAAATTCAAGTGAACAAGTGGTGAAAATTACTGAGCTCAACACACATCCTTGGGGAGTTGTTTTTTAAAAGCTGATGTGGAAGATTCTGGTTTCACTTCCCTTCTTGATAGACAAAATAAGTCAACTCATGACAATAATCTGGACAGAAATCTTCAGATTTTTTTTCCCTCAGAACCTGTAGGAGAACCCCATCATATCCATGTTCTGCTTCTACAAGTACTGGTTTGCCGATATCCAAATCCAAAGTCATTATCCTGTAAAAAACATCACAGTGCAAAAGATTAAATTATACTGGCAGCTTCCCAGCAACAAAGGGTGCCTGTGTTCAACATAAAATTATGTTATATTAACTGACCATGTAGAGATTTTACTAGAAAAGTGCTTAACTTCACGCATATCCTGCCTTTGGATACACTTCCTTAATGCTGTACTCTGGACACTGGGCAACTATTACAGATTCTGTTTCCCCAGCACCAGTGCAAACCAGTGAGAAATCAGCATGTGTCCCCAGTTTGCTGGCAGCAGACTTTCCCTCTGAGTTCTTTACATGGGTAGCAGTGTGGTGAAACTGCCGCATGTGAGTTTGCATGAATCTGCTCAATTCAATATGCTAGTCTGTTAATTTTCAGAGTATCAAGAAACATTTCTGTATTTTGTTTCATTGTTCAACATCATCTTGTATGAATTAGGTAGATAGAAATAACTGCAGTATGATACTCAAGTGTTATTGAATGAAATACCTGGAACTAATGTTGCACTGAAACTGAGCTGACTCAGTTGCCTAAAAACTAAGAATGTTCTTGTGTGCTTGTTTTTTAACTAAATCAAAGCTGTATTCCAGATAGTATCTTCACAAATACACAAGATTTTGAGAAAATTACTAGTAATTCTTCATTTTTTCCTGCTACTTTTAAGCATTTTATTCTCTGTACACACAAAAAAATGGCAGGGCATGTCTTTGGTGCTGCCACTCTGTTTGGTGTCAAGATGAAGGTGAATGCACAGGAGTCAGCTTTGCCCTTCCTAGAGGATTATTTTGCTGGCAGCTGATACTGCAGACTGCCAGGACTTCCCTGGAAATGCAGGAAAGGGAGAGATATTCCAGGGATTATCAGCACTAAGCTCGAACATACAGAATTATAGAATCATTTGAGTTGGAAGGGACCCTTAAAGGCCACTTGGTCCAACTCCCCTGCAGCAAACAGGGACACCTACAGCTCAAGCAGATGCCCAGAGCTCCGTCCAGCCTGACCTTGAGTGTCTCCAGGGATGGAGCATCCACCACCTCACTGGGCAACCTGTGCCAGTGCCTCACCACCCTCGTCATAAAATACTTTTTCCTTATGTCCAGTCTAAATCAAGAGAGGGAACTCTCTTGGTCTGAAACCATTTCCCCCTGTCCTGTTGCAACAGACCCTGCTAAAGAGTCCATCCTTTCTGATATAGATTTATCTGCCCTCACTCCACTCCCTGGCTAAAGCGTTCAGCTTGGAGAAGGCCCCAGGAATGTCTCACATCAAAGGCTGTTGTCAAAAGTGCGGAGAAATGTTTTTACTGAAGCTGTCAGTATTTTCCCCAGCTCAGCAGTTAGTCTTTGAAGGCGGCATGGTCACTCCTGTGCTGCAGCTCAGCAGGTCTGAACACACAGTGATTTTATCCAGAGACACCCTAACCTCCCACATCTAGCACCTCCAGCACTGCTCTGCTCTTCACACAGAGCAAACATAGCATCTGTCTGCCCCAGCTTTTGAGGGATACACATGAAGCACAAGTATAAATCAGCATGCATACAGAGACAGAAAATAATTATGGAATACAGGAATTTAATGAATATAAACAAATCCAGTTTCCATCTGAAAGCTAAAACACTATGCTCCAGATTATGAACTGGTTTTCCCTGGAAATGTCTGGCCTCCTGGCAATTCCTGAGCCGAGGCTAAGCGCATGATTTCCCCATTTCCTCACTGGAATGAGTGCTGAGCCTAAGGCACGGGATACACCAGTACTTGCCAGAAGAGATGCGTGAAGATGTCTGAAACCTCTCTTTACTTTCAGCCCACAGTGGTGCACACGAGTGTGAGTGAGACCCACCACAACATTACAGCTCAGACCCACATGTATCTGGCTCTGCACAGTGGGAAAGCAGAGAAGCAAATACAAGGATTTTCCCATCTGACAAGGACCAGACAGATTTCTACACATATGCACACAGCACCATATTTCTTCTTGCCTTGGGAGAACAGCATGTTCTGGAGATAGGAGGACAAGAGGAAAAGAATGAACAAACAAACAACGACCTGGCTCAAAATCCCTCTTGCATCAATGCTGCAGAGTACTGATAAAGGGAGACAGAGAGTGGGCTGCAGCACGCCTGTGCTCCTTCCTGTCGGGAGATAATGTGGGTGCCACCTCCAGCTGCTGCCGAGGAATTTCTGAGAGGGTGTGGGATGGAGCGGGCCATGCTGGTGCCAGGACAGTTTAACACTTTAAAAATACAGACAGAGTCACGGGAATGTTTCCTGGCACTGCTTACTTTCTGTACAGACTTTATTTCTGAGTGCAGCCCTCAGTTCTGGAAGGTCCATCTTTTGCAGCTCATCAGAATTGTCACCAAAGTTACCCGGTAATGCGCTGTTTTACAACATGGAATTTGCTAGCTGCTGAAGTGCCATGGAGGTGTGAACAGCAGGCATGAGCCCATGTCACCACTGGGTTCAAGAGGCAATGAAAAGCACAGGAATGTGGGGACACGTGGCACAGTGCCAGCAAGAAGTGGCCTTCTCTGCCACACAGCTGGAGGACAGGAGGTCAGCCTGACCTTAACCCATCCCGCAGGGCTTCTTTGTGGGGATGCGGGGCCACCAGCAAGCAGCAGAATCTCCCTGGGGATGGCAGCAGTGACAGCTGAGGGCTGTTGCAGGTCATCAGCTGGGAATATGTGGGGTCCTGGTGCAACTGAGACAGGGATTTATTGCAGCAGAGAGCAGCACCCAAAACAGCAGAGGAAGGACAGGGAGATTTGCTTGTCCACGCTTCAGGTGCTAGCAGCTCAGATGCTCTGGGCCCACAGCTGCCTGGAGCTGGCTTCCCGGTGTTGGGAAATGCAGGAGCTGTGTGCTGCCTCGCTGCCTCTGATTGCACCCACATCATGTCTGCTCCCCATGCCACAGATGTCTGCATGCATCTCCCTGCAGGAATCTAAAAATATGGCACCAGCTGAGTTTCTCCTGCTGAAGGAGTGACCTTCTCCTCCATCCCATTTGCTCAACTTTACAGTCTTTGCTACAGGCTGGCCAGGGAGACTCACTATTCACTTATTCCTTCTGATAGCTTCTGCCTCAGTAGAAATTCTTCTTGTGCTCCCTCTTCCTCAGCCAGGCCTCCTTAAAAACATAATGCCAAATATGAATAGTCTCTTTTTCCACCTTCTATGAAAGAAGTGGTTTTCTTTTTGATCGTTTTTTGTTTGTTTGTTTGTTTGTTTTGTTCTGCAGTTATTACATTTTTTACCTTTTTCTGGATAAGGCCCTAAGAAGTCAGTTCCTACCCCAGACAAAGCCACATGAGGATGCCCCTAGTGTTAAGCATGTCCCTAACTTTGGTTATTCTACTCTGTTCTCATTGTTAGCCTAGTATCAAGGAGTAAGAGTCTGTGGTGCTGCAGAGGGCCTGAAGCTGTACTCCCACTTGTGAGCCATCCTCTGATTAGCAGGATACTTCATTTAAGATGAGGTGTCTACAGCTTCTGCCACCCACTAGAAGGAACAGTGTGTTTGTGCAGGTCTTTGAGATGGTGAGAGTGAGTACTCCTGTCCAGGACAAAATATACAGCAGTAGAGCAAAGGAGAAAGTTCCCAGAGTTTCCTTGCCTTTTTCTTTTCCACCACTGAGTTGTTTCCCAGTGTTTCCACATTCACGTGTAGTTCTCTCTGACTGCTCTGATACAAATGTCTCCTGCCAGCACTGTGTGCCAGATCAGGGCACCTGAAACAAGCATGCCAGTTCTCCACCAAGAAGAATTTGCCTACAGCTTTCAGGTTCTTGCATCTTTAGAGCCAGATTTAGGAAGAATCAGGTTATTTTGCAGGCTGTTCAGAGTTCAGAGCGCATCGACTCCTTAAATTTGGTGCCAAAAGAAGATGTCTTGCACACAGAGCTGGAATAAGGGTTATGCTGATGCCTGACCTACAGGCACGCTCCTCTGGCATGGCATGCTCTGCTGTGGTGCACAGAGGACTAGCAGGGCAAATGCCGGTTGGGGAACCAACTGATATGCAAATGGCATGGCTCATTGCAGACCTGGGAGATTAATGTTAAAGATAATCCTCAGAGCATGAAAAAGAATCCTCCATAGCCTGAGGAGATGGATAGCTAAATCCTCAGAGCCAGTGTACACAGTTATGCCATCCAGCCCCAGGGACATAGACCTTGTTTTTGAAAGCAGTATGCTCTAGAGGAGAAAGTAAATGGAAAAACAATATCATCTTGATTTTGTAACCCAGAAAAGGAGCCTTGAATGTTCATGAAAACATTCTTTTATTGCAAAGAAAACAGAAGTTGAGATTTTTCTCCTTCTCATAAAACTGAGCCTAACATGATTTTAAAAATATCTTAGCTTTCTGAAACTGTGAGTTAGCAAAGAAATGAAGTGTGTATTTCTATTCATGTCTTCTCTGGTTGTAGCAAAATACTCTGAGAAATATTTTTTGAATTACTCCTTTTGTTTTGTTTTGTTTTCAGAAGTACTAGCCAAACAGAGGGAATGTTTTACATATCATATGAAGTCAGTTAACATCTAGATCACAAAACATGAATTTACTGCCTATAGACTACAAGTCTTCAGAATTAATTAGTTCTGACTAATTGAACTGCTTTTTACTTCTTTCAATCTGGTATCTAACTCTAGAAGGAAAATTGTTGTGTTGAAACTAATTAAAGAAAGACCTTCCATTTGTGTCTTAAATAAGTTTTATATTGGTGGCAGTAATACATGTTTTGCTCAAAATTAGGTCCATTATTTCAAGTTTTTCTGGGGGAGTGGGGAAGAAAAAATGCTTAATTCCTTGTAATGGAGAGAGAGAACTTCTCTAGTTGGAGTAGTTCAGTATTTTATGAGTTCATATTGCATTTCAATAAATAACCCATTACTCATTTTTGGGGAGGATTTGAAAGTAAGAAATTTGCATTACTACATTTTTGTAGACAGAACAACACAGAGAGAAGGAAACAAAGTGGGACGTTTAACCTCACTAAGTATGAAGAAGACAGAAATTGTCTTCCTGGTATATTCCACACAAGGCCAAAACTGAAAACAAAGCTGAGATCAGCAACAGTGGGCATCATTATCTTAGCCTGGTTATTAACAACTGCAGGACTTAGCCTGCAGCGATCGTTTTCATTTGTGCTGGCAGTGTGAGGCTGACAGTGACCACTCCGCTGCTCCTCAAGGTCAGATGCTGATCCCCCTGCTCTCACATCAAATTGCACCAACTGGGAATTACACATTATATTTACAGGTTTTAAAATCAGGTCTTGACTGAATTCTGTAATAAATATGAATGCAACTTCTAGTTTGCAAATGGAGAAATTGGATTTCCAAATCTCCCACAAAAACCTGAAATTCAGCTTTAGTTAATGCAGCCCAAGGCTTGGGTGAGTGCAGCCTCACCAAAGGCAGCTGAATGTTGTGACTGACACATTTATTTTGGAAACACTTTGCCTGATCACGGCAGCATGCTTAAATTGGAGTTTTTCAGCTGTACTCTATGATTCTGTGTGTTGGCGCACACTTGGCCTCCTTCCTGGCTCCACTGCTGTGAGTGGAGGTGAGAAGCACCACCTGGACAGGCCACATGGGTGGCCATGGAGGATAGGCCCATTCACCATGTCCCAGCATCAATGTCAGCCGTGGCTTTCCCCTGCAAAAAGAAGTGTGGCAGGCACCATTGCATCTAATGCTCACAGCCTCACCTAAGGTCTTGAGGGTCTTGTTTTTGACAACACCAAGAATGAACATATGCTAGACCAGAGGTGTGTTGATGGTGAACCACAGTGAGAATGTTGCCCACACTATTTGAGAGCTCATTTCACATTGTTACTCAAACCAAACTGAGTGGTGATGGCTGCAGATAAACACTGAGCCTCTGATATCAGTGCATTTCCTCCTTTCTCTAGGCTGGGTCAGCCTTAGTTCTGCAGCAGGAATAGTTGGTTGGACAGGCCACTGTCTTGGGAGCACCTTCTAATGCTGAGGACACTGAGGACAGTGTCCCAACCTACAGGGACTGATGGCTGAGGCTGAAGAAGACGTGCACGGCCCTCCACCCCCACCTTTCCCACACAGCCTTTGTTACATGAAGGATATAAATGAAAGGTGCACGTCAGTATTAAAAGCAGAGCATGGTATAAAACTTGGCAATTCACATAGCTCCACAAGAAACAGGACAGTCAAGTCATTGCCTGAAGCCACTGCTCTTATTTCTCATGAGGACTTTAGTGACATTAAATGCTATCATCTGCTCTCTAGTTGCATCAGACATGCCTGCAGCAAGAGTGCCCCTCTGGGAGGTGTTCGCATAAAAGCAGAGACAAAACTAATTCTGCTTCTGTCACCTCCTTTGTCCAGAGTCTTGCTTTCTGTAGCCACAGCGACAGCCCTGGGCAGTGCCCAGGGTACATCTCGGGTCTCCTGTCTCCCCTAATCCCTGGGGACATTTATGTCTAGGATCAGATGGTAGGGATGAACTACTCTCAGAGGAATGTTGCTGGCATGCAGATAGCAGGCCTAGATGGGACAGAGATAGAATACTGCCAGTATGTCCATGCTTTCAGTATCTTGAGGGCAAAATTCTTGAAGAAGAATGGGTTGCACCTGAGTAAACCCACCTTTAAGTCTTCAGTTTGGGTAGCGTCATGGACAATGTACGTTGTAGCCACATTTTGGAAGAGAAAAGGTTTGTTGTCTGGACCTGCAGGGCATGGGAATGACTAGCACTATAAGGAAAGAGATTTGCAAACTGGCCTGGCACAAGGTGAGAGAGAGAGGAGACAGGAGGCTTCAAGACTGGCTTTTTAGGGTCAGTGTCAACCACTGGGACACACCTCACTGGGCAGTCCAGCCTGCAGCCCTGCACCAGGAAAGTCAGGTCTGGCTTCCTCATAAGCAGGACCTAGGGAGTACATGGGCATGAAGTTTCCCCATCTTTGCTCAGCTAGATTAAACATTCAATAAAAGTGGGTTAAAATGTTGTGATACAAAGCTTATCCTCGGATGTTTGGGCAATTTGTCTTTGAAGCCATAAAAGGAGCTCTGTTTGATTCTGAAAAGTTGTTTCAGGCTTGGTTTGGTTTCTGGATTGATCTTTAACTGGTTTCCAAAGTTACTAAGTGGGCTGAAGAGAGTGAGACTTCTTTTGATTGACTGTCAAGTCTGAGGCTGAAAGTCTGTCGCTGGCCTCATGATATCCTGATTAATTCTTCCTCTCTTTGGTTTTCTATATGACAGTATCACCTGTGGCAACACTAACTTTTCAGTTCTTTCTGGCTTTTTTTTAATCAAGAGGGTACATATATGCTGTACAATCGGTGCCTGCACAAACAGGTCAACATATGTGTTGTGAGGGCAGATGGTGGTGGTGGTATGTAGTGAACGGGAGTATGCATCTTGCCTACTGCAGTAGCCTGCTGAAATAAGGGCATGACTGGTTGTGAGCCCACCAGCTCAGTGAATTCAGAATTCAGCTTCTGCCAAAGACATTATTTTTCTTGAATTAGAAAATTCTCTCTTAAGCTTTTACTTCATTCATGTAGGAGCTTCAGGGTATTGACGTTGTCAGTTTGTATAAAAATAGTGAAATAATATTAATAATACAAAGCAGCAGTTTATTATAATATTGCTTTGGTAACCAAAGAAAATGTGAAGGTTTTTCTATGCATCACTAAGTTGAAAAGGCAGCAATCATAAAGATTTTATTAACGTCTGGTTAAATCACTCTTGCTCGTACACTCTTACTTAGTACATTCCAGAATGCCTGACATTGATTAAAAGCAAACATGCTTCATAATGTTAAAGGAAAAGGAAAGGAAATGTTAGGAAATGTTGTAGAGAACATGCTAAGTTCCTTTTTTTGTTTGTGTGGTTTTCTTCTTCTTTCTTTTTTCTTTTTCGTTTTCTTTTTCTTCTTCTTCTTTTTTTTTCTTTTTCTTCTTTTCCTTTTTCTTCTTCTTACTGATATATTTGATCTTACACAAATACAGGGTCTTCAGTATCACCTAAAGATCTAGGTTACATTTTCGCTTGGAGATAATGTATTTGTTTGGACTTTGTAACTGAACGGGAAGGTAGAGGATATCTATGAATAGTGCATTTCACTGAAAGCAAATGCTTTTTCTCATGGAAAGCCGCTTGAATATTCAGTCATTAATTTGTAAAACAAACAACCCAAAAGAACTTGGCTTGTACCTTCCATACACATCTAAGAGGATTTAGTTAGAATTAGCTAGGTATACAAGCCCATCACGTGAGGCTTTGCTGCAGTTTCCATTTGGCTGCAGACTTTTCACTTTGCACCAGCAAGACTCCCTGTGCCATCGGTGAACCAAAGTGATTTGGACCTCCGTATTCCATACAAATAATTAGTAATGATATATATTGAATTTTCTAATTGTAAGAAACTGCCTAACATCTACAAAGCCTACACTGAAACAAAAGCGTAGCAACTTCCTACCTGCCTCAGTTAGGCTTTCCAAGTCACCCATTACTCTAGTGATTCCTTGTTTTTCAAACTGTACCAGACCCTGCCAAATAAAATATAACCATTTAATCATCTTAAATTAGAGCTAAAACAATATTAGTCACTGCCTAATAGCTTTTTTTTAAGGCACTAAAAAAGTAAAGCCTTGCCAAGAATACTGTTACCCTTCTACAGTTTAAATCAATAAATCATAATTGTACTATGTACTTTGACCTCTTTTCTACCACAATGTGGAAAACAAACAGCAGGAAGCCAGAGACTGGTTAAGTAATCTAAAACAATTTGTAAACTATAATTAAAGTGACTAGTTAGGCATATTAATTAGTAAATCATTCACCATGTCAACAGTATACAAATACACTCAATTTCAGTAAAATATTCACAGTGCAGTACTCCAATTATGTGACTGCTACTGTCAGGACTGAAAAGGACTGTGTTCTTTTCCACTGTTTCCGTTCAGTGTTTGAATGTGAATTGATGACCACGTGCTAGAAGTCAGTTAATCAATTTCAACCATTTCACCGAAGTTAGATATGTCATAAATTATGGCTAGCCAGAAGTGCTTTATTTCTTACCACTAATAACAGATATTTTCATCAATATTCCCAAACCCATATTTCTGCAGACACAGGTCAGAGCTTCTCCTGTTTGCACTGCTCTCAATTGGCTGCTTTCTGACAGTGATTCTCAACTGCTTTACTGTCATTCTGCTAACAGTCAGTGGTGCAAACAGCCACTGAATATTAAGGCAAGCAGGATTATATGTGACTTTGAGTTAAGTGTTTGCTCTGTGAAATAAACATTATACTCTGATAATGCACAGAGAAATTCCAGGCGAAGTTTGTTCTTGACCTTGATCATGGCAGCGATCCTAACTTGTATGTGTGAAGGAAAGTGAAGAGAAACCACTTCTCTCCTCCCCTGCAAGAAAGGGAAGGAAGGAGAGAGAAGCCAAGAGAGGGGATATTCTGAAAAACATGGCATTTTCTGAAAGAATGGAAAGAGCATGGCTTTGATGAATTTTCTCATCACATTGCCAGCTCTGCATTCCTCAAAGTGCATCTGTGCTGCAGGGATTTACAGCAGGGCAGGGCACATTCTCCTGGCCAGGCGCAAAAGTTTTAGGTACCTAAACGGGGATTTAAGAGGAATTTTTGTGTTATCTTCAAAACACCCATCAAAGCCTCTGGGCTTCCTCCCTTTGCCCTGAAATGGTTCCAGGGCCACTTCCTCCGCTATTGCCCTGAAATGCTCATGAGCTTGATGATTGTACCATGGTGGAGAACAACATGGATTTGCAGGATCAGGATTGCACTTCCATTACTGAAGGAAAAGATCCAGATTTTTCTGGAGGTCATCTCAGGCCTTCCTTTTATACAATAATTGAGCCACTGGGGCTCAGGTCCAGGAAAATAGCACTGCCCAAAAGACAGATGTGCCTCATCCACTTTCCCCAACTTGTGCAATTAGAGGTTTATTGTCATGCCTGCAAAACCTGCACAGTGCAATGAAGCCCTCAAAACACACACAAGAGAAAGCAAAAGTAGAATTTACCTTGGGAGTTTCAAAAAGGGGGCTTGCACAAACACACATCAGAGAAATGCTCTCAGCCAGTGCATGCTCAACAAGACACTTCCCCAGTGGTTAAGGGGAGAACATGTGTTGTCCTTTATCTGAAGCTCTCTGTCTCCCTGTGCACATGCACTGGGTGCCTGCTGGAACTGAGCTGCATCCTCACAGGCTGCCATGTGCCCTGGGAGCAATCCCACAGGAATTCCACAGGAATTTCTGTGGAAATGCCCTGGTCAGTGCCCACAGCAGGCAGGGGAAGCAGAAGGAGTGAAACAACCCACAGCTCTTGCAATGCCTGATAGCTTAGATCCAGAGTAGGAAAGAAGACTGTGTGTGAAAGTTGTATTTGGAATTTATCTGCTTTTGGAATTTGCTGTAAATAGTACAGGTCACTCTATTTCTGTAAAACAGTGACTTTTGGAGATATATGGCCTGAAGAACTGTTTTTGCAAGCTAAAAAGCAGTAAAATGTGATGCTGCTGCACAGTGATTATGGGGAAAAAATGAAGGGAATGAAGAAAGGGAAAGGGAAAGGGAAAGGGAAAGGGAAAGGGAAAGGGAAAGGGAAAGGGAAAGGGATGGAGAGGGAGAGGGAGTGGGAAGGGGAAAGGGGAAAGGAGAAAGGAGAAAGGGGAAAGGAGAAAGGAGAAAGGAGAAGGCGAAAGGGAAAGGAGAAGGGGAAGGGGACAGGAACGGGGAAGGATTTTCTGCACCTGTGCTCTCTCTGATCTGCTTACTGTTTGAGGTGGAAGAGTGGCTCTTGTGGCAGCACCAGCAGAGCAGAAAATTTCACACCGTAGACTTGATCATATCTCAAACATATTTTGCATTATAGTTTTTGTTTTCTTCAGATGTATGTTTGCTTATGAATATATCTGTTCTTATTTTAGGAAAAAAAAAAATACCAAATGCTTCATATTTTTTGTGATTTCCTCTCATGGACATGATGGGACTAATGCATTGCCTCATGCTTTTTGTTGACGTAATTGTATTAAAGGATACTAAATGAGTATAAAATGACACTATTCTTCTTTAGCTAGCACGATTGCTGTGTCACTCTATGGATGGTAGGCTGTGGCACTGTGCCTTTTTCACAAGAAATTTATTCTTATGTATCTGTGTAGCTACACTTAGGGTCGAGTTATAAAACCTCTATTCAGTTTCAGAGTAAGTGAACTGAAATTTTTAATTGTGGATGGTGTTATATTTTGATGTATTATGATATCTGTGTATATGCAAGGACATTGCTTTCCAACTTGTGCAGAACTGTTGTGCGGATAATGCTTCCATCACATGCTCTTTCTCTTATGTGTTTGTGTGTGTTTAAATGAAAAAATTGTATTTTCCTTTAAAAGAATAACTCAGGTAACAGGAACACCACTTGCATTTGAACTTAAATCTCACTGTGCAGGTGTTTTGAGCTTCATTTCAGAGAATAATCATTATTAAGAAATCTTCCAAGAATTGTTTTTGTTATTGCAGGAAGTTAGCTCACTGCCTAATAGGCAGTAATCGCTCAGTCAAGCGTAAGAGCATAAATAAGAAAATTAACTAAGTTGCTCATGAGTCACTTTGTGTACCTCCTATTATTATTATTATTATTATTTTTTTTTTGGCACATTATATGTACAACTCTTAGCTGTGCTGAGCAGCTTAATTTGGAAGTTCAGCTACACTTAGGTGTGTGTATAGCTGGAGTGCGGCACATTTACTTCGCAGTCTTCTAAGTGAAGAAATGTTCAAGACTTCAGGGCCTGATCTGAGGCAGCAGAACAGTTTTGCTAACATATTAGATAGGAGCAAGATCATACTTGAGGAAGTTCAGTCTAGAGGTGGCAAAGTGATAGGAAACGTGGTTTATTTGTCTTTAAATGGCTGGAGGGGACCTCTATTTTGCTACTAGGCACAGAGCGCATTTGTTGTTAGTCTGTTCAAGCTACTGGATATACTTTATTTCTGAAACTGAAAGGTTTATTACTTGCAAGAAAAAAAAAGTATCAAGTAATTTGTAAACTTAACATTTTATATGACAGTTGTACTCCCACAAGTAACAAGTCAAAGCAGGTGTCTGTGAACAACACTTTTAGAATAAAATACGTTTGCATTGAGTGAACACATGTGAATAATGTGTAGATGGCACTGCAAGTTAGTGAACACATTTCTGTCAAGTAGACCTCTGCTTACACTGGCTATCCCTTTGGTGAGCCTTTTAACCATTTTGATACATACAGGAAAACTGTATTCCAGAATAAAAAATTGCAACTTAACAACTGAGCCTCTAAATTTTTCCTTCAGGTGGTTGCTCTGTTTCGTATGCTCATTAGTTATCAGAGGTAAATCTGAACTCTGATAGCTTCGGGGTGTACTATAAGCAGAAGGTTTTCAAGTTGTAAGTTTTTTTTGAGATCCAGTGTCCCACTGCATTCTGTATTTGTCCTGCTAAAGGGCTGTGAGACTTTACTGTAATTGCTTAGCATCTCAAAACAAAAAGAGCAGACAGTTTTCCTCTATTCCATCTAAGGAACCTGAGCACGCAAAAATCCATAGAACCAGGCAAGATTCAGACCAGAATCCTGGGAAAACTGGCAGATGCAGTTGCTAAGCTGCAGTCCATCACAGTTGGAAAGTTGCAACAATCAAAGTCCCTAGTGACTGTGGAAAAGGTAATATCACATCCTTTCTTATAAGATTAAAAAGGACGACTCTGGGAACTACCTACCAGCTAGCTTCTCCTCAGTGTGTGTGAAAATCAAGGACGAGTTCTTTCTGCACACTTTGCTAAGGCACAGAGGAGATATGAGACAGCCAACAAGGAACATCACATACAGGCTGACTGCAAAAGGCATTTTTTGATGGTAAATTATTAGCATAAATTTTGATAAGCATTAAAATATGTCTTTTGCAACCACTCTGTACATGATGTTCCATGTTGGCTGTCTGAAATCTCTGTGTCTTACATATGCCTTAGCATAGTGTGCAGGAGGATCTCTTCCTTGATTTTCCCATGCACTGAGGAGAAGCCAGCTGGCTGGTAGCTCCCATGGTATGTCTAATGAATTTGCAGGTGAAGTAGTTTGAAATTCAGCTGCATCTTTTCTTTCTTTCAAAGATCTCTGCTCATTTTTGGCTCAAGTGTTGGTGAGGCTGGTTCTCCATGATGATTCTCTAGTACCTCATTTTGAACTCATACTAGTTTTGAAGATTAATGCTTTCTGTTGTCTTTAACCAGTCTTGAAGATTTATCTCATGAAACACTCATAGCTGTAATGGCTTCCAGGGCTCCAAATTATTTTATCTGTGTGAAGTTTATCATGCATCCATGCACACTTTTGCATGGGCAATGTGCCATGTTGAAATAAATGAGTCAGTGAAACAGCACAAGAGAAAAATTCTGATAGCAACATCAGCAGAGCGAAATGTTTACACTTGTGTAATCTGAAAGGACTTCATGCAATGCTCAGTGGTCTGTAGATGCTCAGTAAGGTTCGGCGCTTTGTAGATGTCTCTTGGTGTCAAGAGGTTCCTTTCCTGTGGAGATGCAGTTGAAATGTCATGCAAGTGTGCCTTACTTAAGTAGATATTCTTTGCCAAGCCATTAGCTCTGTTCCAAGGTCCTGTTAAGAGCTGGTAGCAGTTCCCTTAGATTCAGCATAAGCTGTTATAATTTTACTGTTGCCTTTTCTGTCTTTCAGCAGGGAATGATGAACCTGAAAATGTTTGGCCTCTGCTATTGGTGAGAGTTTGGCATGGCTGAATATGAACTCCTCTTACTTGCCTTTTCCTCTTCATTAGGTTCATTGTGTACCTAAAGTTTACAAACAGGAGGAAAACTGACTTTTTACATGGGATGATAGTAATAGGACAAGGGAGAATGGTTATAAACTTATAGAGAAGAGATTTAGATTAGATAAAAGGAAGAGATTCTTTACTCAGATGGAGGTGAGGCCTTGTCACAGGCTGGCCAAAGAAGCTGCTGGTGCTCCATCCCTGGAGGCACTCAGTGGCACCTGGTTAGGTGGGGCCCCGGGCAGCCTGGTCTGTAGGGGGGCAGTTCTGCCCATGGCAGGGGGTTGGGACTGGGTGGGATTTGCAGTTCATTCCAACCCAAACCATTCTATGATTCTATGATTTGCTGGTTAAATAGATTTATGTGTGTATGTATGTATGCATCTATCTATCTATCTACCTATTTATTTATTTATTTATTTGGGTAGGAGGATTTGGGGGGATGGATTGGTGGTTGTCAGCCTCTATTTTTACTGTCCTGGTGAAGAAAGGGTCTAAGCCTTTGCATTTGTCAGCATCATCCTTGGAAAGGCAGGCAAACTGTTTGTACCAAAGCATGTACTCTAGACCAGATGCAGAGATTTTCCCCAGGAATCTGTATTCCAAGAATTCAGAGATCTCCTGAAATGGTTTCTCCCTGCCTACAGTGGTCACTCACTCACTTCCTGCAGAAGGGATTGCATCATCTGTGGCTGATCTCACTGCAGAGAGACTGCTTCCTGAAGCCTTGTTCTCCTCAGCATCACCACAGCTATGCTGTTTTCAGGGAAAAGTTGTCAGGACAATTCCTGAAGGGATCAGATTCATGCCTGTTTGGTCTGTGCACAATCAGCTGCAGCAGAACAGCAAACTTGAGCAGCAACATACTGACAACAGCATGAAGTTCTGCTAAAAGTTGTGTCTGAAAGTGTGATGCCATGCCTTCCTCCCACCAGTGAGAGAATCCTCACAGTGCCTTCGAGGCAAGACGTGTCATCTGTGTAAAAAAAGCACAGCAAGGCTGGCAAGCACAGCTGCTTCTAATGGCACCTGAACCACATCTCAGGAGAGGATAGATTCTATACACAGCTTTTGATGCTTAGGGTACAATTTTGAACGCAGAGTTAACACATTTGTCAAGGAAGAAGGTGGAGATGTGGGTAAGTATATGCAGCTATTATTTTCAAGTTTTGTCGCTGTTCCTAAAGCCTGGGAAAACTACGGTGTTTTGTGAGCTTCCTTGAAGAGTGTAAGTTTGTTGAAATTGTCATTACCTTGTCAATTACCAGTGAGCTCACAATGGCATAATTACTCTCTTGTTTCTTTGCATCAATTGTCCATGCTTTAATTAGTTTCTATTGTGATAAAGATAGCCCCTACAAAGGTTACGCTAAATAGGTTAGATATTTAAATAATTCAATACAGTACATACAATGCATGCAGTAGTGCTGGTTTCCACCATTCCACGGCCAGGAGGATGTTCAGCAGAGCAGAGCATGTCCACCAGCCTTTGTGCTGGGAGGAATCACACAGTGCCTGAGCGCCGTGCCTGGGCCAAGGAAACAGCCGTTCATTTCTCTGTGTGCCTTTTACTGGGTATGGATGTCAAAACAGAGCTTGATTTCTGTGAGAGGACATAAACTTTCGTCTCTCTGCATCTTCCTGTGTTTTCCACATTGTTTCCAAACAGCAAGGGAGGATTTGTTTTGTAACTTCTGCCTTGGAGCTGTGCTCAGCAAACATGGGTGGATACTGCCCTGATGGAGATCAGCAGAGATAAAGTTTTACAGAGTTCAGTAATGAATATTCCAAAAGGAGTTTTTAATCAGTAGATGAGCTTTTGGACTGATACATCATATTATTTTGCACTAGGACTTGCAGCAGTGTGTGGAAGAATCATAAACTGCTTTAAGGGCTTAGGTTTAATTAATTGATGTTGCATCATACATCAGACTAGAACACTCATACACATATTTATCCCCTGATTTAAGGCTTTGTTTTGCAGCTGAAACCCAGTTTTAAAAGAAATAATACATGAACATTAGTCTTTCAAACTACAAGGGCTGCTTTGAAAGTATTGCCTCCTATTTTATGGTGTTGGCCCACAATGTCAGAGGCGGATGTTGATGCTATGGCAGCAGAGGTTGAACCTTCCCACCAATATTCTGTTGCATGTTGTTGCTGTGCAACAGGTGGCAGCAGAGGGGCAGTCTAACAGAATGGTGTCTGACATGGAAGTGTGGATAGGGCAAACGTGTCACTGAATTCTTCCATCCAGGAAAAGTGGCACCCACTGATATTCATCAATGCTTGCTGAATGTTGGTAGAGACCAAACAGTGGATGTGAGCACAGTGAGGCGGCGGGTGGTGCGTTTCAGCAATGCCATAAGTTGGTGACAGCGGGTCACCTCCGCTGGTGCCAATTGTTATGAGCATGGTATGCAGACTTTTGTTCATCACCAGCAAAAATGCATTGCTAATGGTGGTAACTGTTCTGAAAAGCTGTATTTTTTAGCTGAGAAGTTCCTCTATCAAATAGCGTTAATCTGCTCTTTGTATCTGTTGTAGCTTCCATGGAAATGAATAAGAAGCGATGTTAACAAAGTGACCTATGTATATACTTCGGCTATGTTTTAGAACAAAGCTCAAGGCTCAACCTCCTTTTAACCTCTTTTTTTTTTTTTTTTTTTTTTTTTTTTTTTTAAGAATAGGACTAAAAGACAATAATATTCTTTCAGAAACACAAAACAGCAGGAGCTAAATGCTATTCTTCATTATTATGGCATTGAACTGAAATAACAGTGAAGTTGCATTGCATTTTTCCCATCTTGGAGAGAAAAGCCTGTCCCCAGGAGCTTGGAAAATGCCTACTTTTTCCAAACTGCTAAAACTGTCAGTATGATTTTTATTTTATTTTATTTTATTTTTTGCAAGCAAGAAAGAAGAGAAGATAATGGAGTAGATGCAGGAGGAAAGGAACAGACTCATCTGGAATGGCCTGTAGAAAATATGCACTGACCAAACCTGTTTAACCTTTATTTGAATAGTTTAAACAGATGGCAATGCTCTTCTTGATCAACAATATGAAGTTATTATCAAGAATAAAACATTCTTGTGAGTGTCTGCCAAACCCTCCATCTTGGCCAGTGTTTCAGTGGGAGCTTATAGAAGGAATGTGTTTCTTTTTCAGAATGCATGATATGATATCCTCTTCTCTGTGCTAGCACTCTCTGAGCACAGGTTGTCCCTGTGTCTCTTATCACAAGTGCGATTGAGCCGGGAAGGTTGTTATCCCTTTTGCACTGAGTGAAGGTCGCTGTCAGTCTGCTCAGAGGCTGCAGTGTGAGGATATGCTTTCCCAGAGGATTAATGAATAAAACATTGGAAAACTTCATCTGGAGAAGATGTCACCAATTTGATATACAAAATAATTTCAGCACATTTCTTAATTTGGCTGTGAAAAATATTTTGATGAAAATGGAACAGCAAGACAGGCATGTGGTGCTGCTCCATGTGATTTGCCTTTTGTTATTTTGTAGTGTGGGCTCCAACCTTTTCCATCCTTGATTCACTTTCCATATAATGCAGATTCAATGCTTTAGAAATAGCAGAGGTGAAGCAAGAAGTTTGAAAAAGAAAATATATTCTTTTTCTTCCCAAATCTCAGGTAGCTAAATTTGAATGCTATGTTAATGTTGGATTTTATGGAGCATTTAGTGTAGAAATCTGAGTTTGTGGTGAATGATGCAATCACCATGATTATGTGGTGAATTTATATTCAAATCTTATGCATTTATGATCTAAAAATCCTTGTTTTCAATAAGCTTTTTCAAGATGATAACTGGGAGAGGGTGCTTTGTAATTTTATCTTCTTCTGTTACCAACTTCATTACTTGCCCAGAGACAGCTGTCCCCGTCAAATTTTAAGGTGAAATTCACAAAGGACTCAAGTCACTGATATGCAAAGGCATGCTGATCTGCTCTGGTGCTTTACAGTTTTGTCCCACAATTGCTGCTACTGATTTGAGACCATCATTGCTAGATGAAAGTAGTAACAGAATCCCTTTTTTCCTGTCTTTTCTTGATATACTGTGGGGAAAAGAAAACTTAGCTTTTCAGTGTGGCCTGCAACATTGCATGGGAAAGTTGTGGTCCACTGACAAGGATATATTAAACCTGGTGGAGTCAGGCAGACTACGATTACCATTTATGTTCCCAAAGGGCTTCAACAATTTACTTCATTATTTTCAAAACTTCAGAAAGTGGAGACAAACTGTCCAAATTCCACCAGCATGAGATGCTTTATGGTGTTGAACTGGTTCCTTATTATCCGTGATCAAAATCATAAGCTGACAGGTGACTTTTGGTACATTATATGATATTGACACCCACTGGGTAGCAGAGGAACAAAGAAGTATTTACTTATATTTCCCAGGTCTCACGCAAAGAGAAAACCTATTCAAAATGGAATTTAGAGAGCTACTGTTTTTTAACCCAGTGCATATAGGGAAACAGCTTGCATTTATTTTTAACTAGACATAAGCATAAACTAGTGATAAAGGACTACTTCAACAAAGATTGCAAGATATTTTTGTCAGAATAGTTGGAACTTGGCAATTGGTCTGTGTCCTGATTTTCCTTCCCTTGGAAAAATAAAACACCTTTAGTTCATGATGAACCTAGTGAGGGCTATGAGGTCTCCATACCTTGGAAACGATCAGGCAACTGCTGTTTTGTAACTAGATTTTGCTGACTTTGAATAGCAAATCTTAACAAGAAAAATCAATACATTCAAGATAAATCTACAAATATGTTGCAATCCTGCAGCATTAAGCAAACTTCAGGCAAACAAACATGTGTGGTATTCAGTTTTCCATTAGTCATTTAGAGTGGAAAAACTTACGTGGTTGTCACTTACTGGGATAGGGAATTCAGCTTATTTAACCAAGAAACCACAGTGCAGCATTAGGCTCCTTAGTTAACATACGTCTCATTCCAAAGGTACTTTGATATTTCTTGTATGTCTTCTTATATAAGATCAGTTGTCACTGAAAAGCTATAAAACTAAAATACATGCAGATTTAACCAAAAGTAGATCCTACCCCTCCTTGTCAAAGTTTCATCAACTAAGGCAGGGCTATCCAACACTGAAGTGTAATAATGTGCTAAAAGCTTCTTAAACTGTGTATTTAAAAAATACAGAGGGAACACGGAACTTTCCTGTGCTGCTTCAGCACGTGGAATTGTTTTCTCTGCCTGGCTCAGATAAATGATTTGCTGCTTCCCAAACTGAGATTCAAAAAACCTGCTTTTGACTTTCTTTACTTCAGTTATGTTGCTGGCATATGGGGAAGGAAGGACGGCATGTATCTTATGTAAGAAGGGCTCAAAGGCTAATCAGTGCATTTTGACCTGCAGCAATTTTTTTTTCCTTTTTTTTTTTTAACATTTTTTTTTTCAGGGGAGTTGGTCAGAATTTTGTCAAGTTAAGGGGCATTGTCTTACACTCACACACTTTCTGCACTGGGAAAAAACAAGCACTGGCAAGAAGAAAAGGAATCTGTACGTGTTCTGTCCCATTATGCTGCACTGACTAATGAAACGGGGACTGAGGGTGACTCAAGGCTGAATAACTTTTATTTTTAAGAAGCTGCTAGGCATTCATTCATCAGAATGCTGGTAATTTAGGCTCCCTGTAACATCTGCCATGGCATTTGTTAATTACTTTCTTGCTGCCTGATACTGTTCCATAGAGGATCTGTTCTTGCATCAATTAGGATCAAGCTTGAGACACAAACAACTGAAAGATATGTAAGATGGATGCTTTTCCAGATGCAGCTCTGTGCCCTTTCCTTGTTGGTTTCACTGCTGGGCAAAGAATACCTCAGATAGCAGGCAGGCCATGTTTTGCTGAGAGGCCAGAAGTGTTTGGTTTGAAGGTGAGGGATCAGGATAAGGAACAGCCTGCTCCTGTGGAATTTTATCGGGAAGGGTGACTCATGCCTTTGGAGCTTGCCATGTCTGGGTCTATGCTGCAGGCAAGCCAGTCGCTGCCCTTTATTGGGATGAGATGCTGGGGTGGGCACTGCCCTTGGGCAATAGGCTTGTCTTGAGGCAACAAGAAAGTGTGTGTTTAACCCCAACTGCTCTTCATGTGGATGCTCAGAGTAACCCTGTTGAGGAGAAATGTGTGGCTTCTGGGTAATGAGCTCCCTTCTGCTTGCACTAAGGCAGCCAACACTGAGGGAAGAACTTATCAGTGCCACGCCAAGTGCAAGCAACAGGGTCTGACCCTGCTGCTCGCCTTGCTGGGCTGACACCATCTCCAAGGCTGACAGGCCTCCAACTTCCTTAGCTTGTTTACAGTTCATATGAATCCTGTTCCTACCCTTTAGAGCCAGAACTTTTTTTGGAAAGAGTTAACTTGGCAATTATCCCTGTGGAAGAATCCAAAGCTAACCACTTTTCAATGTGTATGCAGCTCACTTTTATTGAAAGCACTGGATGTAATGAAGGGTGATACAACAAGCTTCTATCACAAACAAAATATAATTTTGTGCTCAACATTATGCCAGCAAGTTCTGCCTTCACCGGGTTTTGGATTTGAGAAGGAGCACCTGGATCTTGCAGGGCTGTGAGGTCGAGAGCAGGCCTGCAATGTGCCTGGCTGCAGAAGCTCAAGCAGTCCTTACTGATAAGCATCTCTGAGCAAAGAACTATATCTCCCTGGAGGCTTAAGGGCAAGAGTAACTAATTACAGAATTTCTTCTTGCTGAAACTCCTCTGCTCAACAGCGCATAGTTGAGCATTTTCTAATACTTCATAAAGACCAGGGCCAAATGAAACTGCTTAGCTCTTAATTCTAAAATTCCCTCCAGCAAATTGAAGCAGAGAAGGTATTTTAACACAACACATCCAGTACATCAAACAGAGATTACTTCGTATCTTGTAATAAAGTTGACCTTTTTTTTTTTTGAAAATAAAGATCCTGGGTGATTTTTGTTTTTCACATTACCAAATGGCTCAACAGAACTAACATGAAAAGATATTTGGTAATGCCTTCACTTTGTGTCTGAAATGTGTAGTATACAGAAGGGAGTTAATTGCCTATCTCCAGCAGTTGGACATGCCAATTATCTGCCAAATGGCTTGCATAGTTGAATGACTCCATGTAATTTTGCTGACATTCTGTAAAGGGGTGTTTGCAATAGCCTTTCAACATAAATAAAATCAAGTAACGAAATGACATGCTGTCCCTTGAAGGTTTTTTGTTCCTTTTCATTTTACTTTTTTATTTTTTTAAGCCTGTATGACAATACTTTTATCATCATACTTTTAAAGAATGAAATAAGTTTTGAGTGAAGTTGATTCCTGCTCTCCTGTCAGTTTTCCCCTTTGGCTTCCTTCAAGCATTGTACAGTTTGTCCAACAGGTTGGAGGGCCCTGGTCTCCCATTTGAGAGAACTTCTGCTTATTTAGTGAGTGGTGAGGTGGATGTCTTCTTCCTTGTCTATTTCCTCTTCCTCCTAAGGCTCTTACTCCCACTGGCAGCTGGCTTACATTTAGCACAGTTGGAATGAGTTTGCCCATTCAGCACCATTTGAGAATGCTGAATTTCTGATTAGTTATATGCACTGTTATTATATGGAGAACTTTGTTCTCAGCCAAAGCATTTCTCTCTTTGTGGAAATCGGGCTTCTCATCAACGTGGAAAGTCTGGGTAGGCAGAACCAATGTGAGAGCACAGTTGGAAAATAGTCATTATCATGAAGACTGATTGAACACAGGAAAAAATGACTTGAAGAATGAGATTTATTTTGGTTATATCGGAAAGATTCTGAGGAACAGAGTCATCGCTTGCACAAATAAACATGTTTGCTTCTAATTGCTTCCAGCAAAATTAACTCTGGATTCAGTTATCTTCCCAGGTCTGCAGGTGAAGGTGAGAGATGGCATATTCCTACATGGGAAGAGATTCAGTGTTCCCCTTGTTCAGCTCATTGCAAACATTGTTGAAGGAGGAATTTTAAATGGAATGATACTGGTCAGAAGAAGGAAGTTATTATCTTTGGCCTCAAATTGTACCAAACAGCATAGGTTACCATAAAATTCTCTCCAGTAGAAAGCTGTCATGCTCTTTTTTTTATTCTTAATTTTTCCCATGAGCAACACAGCATGGGCTCAAAACAGCAAGAAACTTGTGCTATTACCCAATAAAACTTGCTTCTTGGGAAAGTGTGAGGAGCTAGTTCTTAATCTTTTCTCAGACCCCACCTCCAACCCAGCTTCTAAAATGCATTGATTGTGGACAGGGTTGTGATATTCTTTTGGTATTTAGCTATTTGCATGAGCCAAATCACCACAAGTGTCTACCGTACAAGAAGGGTAATAATTCTCTGTAGCCACAGAATCATGGAATCATAGAACCACAGAGAGTGGAAAAGACCTTTAAGATCATCTAGTCCAACCATCCACCTACCACCAAGGTTGCCCATTAAACCGTGTCCCTTAGTTCCACATGTACACCCTTCTTGACCACCTCCAGGGATAGTGACTCAGCCACCTTCCTGGGCAGCCCGTTCCAGTGCCTCACCACTCATTTGGAAAAGAAATTTTTCCTAATATCCAACCTGAACCTCCCCTGGTGCAACTTGAGGCCATTACCTCTCGTGCTATTGCAGTCACCCAGGAGAAGAGACTGACCTCAGCCTGACAACAGCCTCCTTGCAGGGAGTTGTAAAAAGCATTAAGGTTTCCCCTGAGCCTCTTCCAGACTAAACAATCCCAATTTCCTCAGCTGCTTCTCATAAGATTTGTGCTCCAGATCCCTCACAGTTTTGTTCTCCTTCTCTGGACACACTCCAGGGCTTCAATGTCTTTCTTGTAGTGAGGGGCCCAAAGCTGAACACAGTACTTGAGGTACAGCCTCACCACAGCTGAACACAGAGGGATGATCACCTCTCTGCTCCTGGTGGCTGCACTATTTATGATGCAAGCCAGGATGCCATTGGCCTTCTTGGCCACCTTGGCACACTGCTGCCTAATGTTCAGAAGAGGTTACTACTGATGAGTGACATGGAAAATGAAGTTAACTTTGGACAGTTTTGCACAGACAAGGATTCTGCAAGGCTGCAGACTCCAACATAGAATCATAGAACCCTTAGAGTTGGAAGGGACCTTTGAAGGCCATGTAGTCCAACTCCTCTGCAATGAACAGGGACTTCCACAGCTAGATCAGGATGCCCAGTGCTTGCCTTGAGAGTGTCCAGGGACAGTGCATCAATCACATCACTAGGCAACCTGTTCCAGTGCCTCACAACCCTCACTGTAAGAGACTTTTTCCTTGTATCTAACCTAAATCTACCCTCTTTGAGTTTGAATCCATTTTCCCTTGCTCTATCACCACAGACCTGGCTAAAGAGTCTGTACCCTTCTTTCCTGTAGCTCCCCTTCAGATACTGAAAGGCTGCTATTAGGTCAACTTGCAGCCTTCTCTTCCTTCTCTTCTCCAGGATGAACAGCCCCAGCTCTCTCAGCCTGTCCTCATAGGAAAGGTGTTCCATTCTGTGGATCATTTCTGTGGCCCTTCTCTGTATGTGCTCCAACAGGTCTGAGTCTCTCCTGTGCTGCGGACTCCACATCTGGACACAGGACTCCAGGTGAGGCCTCACCAGCACAGAGCAGAGGGGCAGGATGACCTCCTTCACTCTGCTGGCCACACTTCTTTTGATGCAGCCCAGGATACAGCTGGCTTTCTGGTCTGCGAGGGCACATTGCTGGCTAATGTCCATCTTCCCATCCACCAGTACCCCCAGGTCTTTTTCAGCAGGGCTGCACTCAACCCTTTCATCCCCCAGCTTGTACTGGTAATGTGGATTGCCTTGACCCAGGTACAAGATCTTGCATTTGGATTTGCTGAGCTTCATGAGGTTCACCTGGGCCCACTGCTCAAGTCTGTGTAGGTCTCTCTGGATAGCATCCCATCCCTCTGGTATGTCAACTGCACCCCACAGCTTGGTGTCATCATAAAAATTCCTGAGGGTGCACTTGGCCCCACTGTCAGTTTCCTTGATAAAGACACTAAAGACTATCGGCCCCAGCACTGTCTCCAGGGGAAAGCCACTCATCGCCTATCTCCATCCAGATGTTGAGCCATTGACCACCACTGTCTGGACTTGATCCTGCAGCCAGTTCTTCATCCATTGAACAGTCCACCCATCAAATCCATATCTTTCCAATTTGGAGAGAAGGATGTTTTTAGGTACCATGTCAAAGGCATTATTTAAGATAGATGACATCAGTGGCTCTTTCCCTGTCCATTGATGCAGTGACCATCATAGAAGGTCACTACGTTGGTCAAGCAGGATTTGCTCTTGGTGAAGCCATGGTGGTTCTCCTATATCACCTCCCTGTCTTCCACATGCCTTAGCATAGCTTCCGGGAGTATCTGCCCATGATCTTCCCTAGCAGAGGGATGAGATTGACAGGTCAACAGTTCACAGGGTCATCCTTTTTACCCTTTTTAAAAATGGGTATGGTGTTACCTTTTTTTCAGTCACCAGGGAATTATTGCACACTCACTTGCAGGATTGTGCTGGAGACGGGGTCCATCTTTAAATGAGAAACTTACCATTTTCAGTATGATCCAAGTGACTTTGAAGGACCCTGAAATGTGTGACAGCTCTGCTTATGAACTCCAAGGGGGAGGTCTTGATACATCTGTGGTATTTCCAGCCACCTCTGGAAACCTACGCAGGATGGGTGAAACAAAAGAAGGCTGTAAAATAAAGGAAAAAAATCTCTCTCTGCCTTATTTAATTTTTAAAGAGGCAGAAAAGAGGTGGTGAGCCATCTTGCAGCTTAATATAATTTTCTGCAGAAATGCTGGACAAATACAGTGGAGTCTGTAGGTATCAAGAAGAAAACAAGGAGATGAGAAACAGCCAACATAAATTTGTCAAGAACAAACTACATCTAACCAATTTAATTTCTGTCTGTGAAAATAAGGAAAGCTTTCTTAACTGATAGATACAGCAGATGTTACACATTCTGCTTTTCATAATAAATTGTTGTATTGTTTCACCTGACACTTTTTTGGCAGGGAATCATGGTTAGCTGTGTGTGCTGATGTAATACTAATTAGAAAATCACAGAATCATAGAATGGCCTCTGTTGGAAGAGGTCTCAAAGATCATCAAGTTCTAACTGCCCTGCTGTGACGCCTTGCCAGTAGATTAGACTGCCCAGGGCCCCATCTGACCTGGCACTGAATGCCTCCAGAGATGAAGCATCCATCCACAACTTCTCTGACAATCTGTGCCAGTGTCTCACCACCCTCTGATTAAAGAATTTCCACTCAATATCCAAATCTCCCCCTCTTTCAGTTATGTCTTATCACAAACTGTGTAAAAAGTTGATGTTCTGTTTATATGCTCCCTTTAAGCATTGGAAGGCTGCAATGAGGTCTCCCTGCTGCCTTCTCATCTCCAGGCTGATCGAGCCCAGCTCCCTCAGACTTTCTTCATAGATGAGGTGCTCCAGCCCTCATCTTCGTCACCCTCCTCAGAGCTCACTACAACTGCTCCAAAATGACTCTCTGAAGGTGTTAAATTAATGTTAGTAAACACAAGAAAGACACTGAGGCCCTGGAGCATGTCCAGAGAGGGGCAACAAAGCTGGTGAGGGGTCTGGAGCACAAGTCTTACAAGGAATGGCTGAGGGAGCTGGGATTGTTCAGTCTGGAGAAGAGAAGGCCCAGGGGAGACCTTATTGCTCTCTACAACTCCCTGAAAGGAGGTTGTGGTGAAGTGGAGAGGTAATTAGAGGTCTTTTTCAACCTTACTGATTCTATGATTCTATGATTCTATGACCTCTGTTCAATACTCATCAATCTTCTGTATTAGCGATTGAATGATGAAATAACAGTACATTCATTAAATCTGCAGATAACAGAGAATGAGCACGTGTGGACAGGCTTGGAATTGAAGCTGATCTTGACAAGATGGTGAATACTAGTCTACAAGAACAAGTTCACAGCACTGCGTATCAGTAGGAACTACCACCTCTTTGAACATTTAATGGAGAACAACCAAGTTAGCAACATTTCTGAAAAAACTGACTCAGTGGTGATTGTAGTCTACAGGTTTTGCAAGTCAACAGCACAGTTTGGACGAGAGAGTAAACATTCTCCTGATATACAGATTAGAAGACTGCCTGTGAAATTAAGGTGAAATAGTCTTTCCTCCTCATGGTTCAGTATGGCAAGTTTTCCATGGTAATACTGTGTTTTAGTTAGCATGGATAAAGGAAAAATCACTTGGAGAGGATCAAGAAGAACATCAGTTTGGTCAGGGATCTAGAATAGAAGTTCTTCAGAGGAAAGATAAAAATTGTTAACATGTTTACCTAGCCAAGAGGAAGCATGCCTCCAATAGTTGCAAAAGCAAAAGCATGTTTTCCCATACAGATGGCAAATGCATCAGAAAGCAATGAGCTGAACTTGTAAAAAGGGATGTGTAATAGTTAAGGTTTCTCCTTAAGGAGAAGGAAGTACCATGCTGTGGAGCACTGGTGGCTTGACGTAGCCGTGGAGAACAGGTTAGGCAAATGTTCTAAAAGGATATATGTAATTAAACCTGCTTTAGACTAGAGGCCAGCATCAGGTTTTTTCACATCTTCTAGTCTGTGACATTGACTAGTCATACGGAAAACTTTAACCAAAGGTTCAGATTGATTTGCAGGCCTCAATGCAGGAAAACAGTTTGGGATACAGTTCAGGACAGTAGCAACTGACAGATACTTGTAAAATGAGCCTAGATTTTAGGTGAGGTTATGTTCTTTCTAACCTTTTTTTTGTTCTGCTCTCACATACAATAGGCAGTTTATGTATTTTAATGATTTTCAGGCTGGCCTCAGATACTCAAGTGGAGTTGTGTTGCTGGATGTCAAAACTCAAATGGCCATGCAGAATAAATGTGCACAGAGGGATGAAATTTTGTGCTGTGAATGTCAAAATACACAAAACTGTTTAATTCACATTGCCAGATTGGCATGGATAGCCTTTTTGTGTAGCAGTTGTTCCTTTTAAAAATAGCACGCTTCGTCTTAGCAGTAAGTGAGAAACAAATAGCTCTTAATTTGTAATGGAATTGTTTACTTTAGATCAATCATCCATTTGCAGATGATTCCATTATTTATTTCAGTACCCTGGTGGGCAAGATTTTATTAAATTTTGGAGCTGTATCTCTTTGTCTTTTGGAGCACAAACAATGGGAATGGAAACTTTCTTAAGCTCTAATTATGAACTTCGCTATTTTTTGTGTTTTATTCATCTCCCTAAAAATTCTGAGTGTTTGCTCTGTGTGCAGATGAACAGATGTGTACTAGGTTCCTTGGAAAGCAACAGGATTTTGCTGCTTTTGCCTGTGTGTACTTCTCTTAAGGTCATCTATCCTTGGCAGATTAATATCCATTTCATTGGATTTTTCTTCATATAGAGAGAGTGTGTATGTGTGAAAATGAATATACTACTGAAAACAACCATAGAGAGTGCAAACAATGTGAATGTAAAGCTGACATTGCATGTTTTTCTCTTCGAACATTAAACCATAGAAGTTTGATGTTCAAACTATTTATTAGAAGGGAAAGTAGCCTGTATTTCGCTTCCTAAAGAATTAAGGTTTGCAACTGAGAACAAATATCATCCTCTGAGATGAACTGAATGAAAAAATTTTGGCAGATAAAAGAAATCAGCAGTAGAGAATGCAGATGAAGAGAGTTTTGTGTGCATACATTCTTGAAAGATAAATATTAACTCAACTTGTACGAGTAGACCTTTAAGCAGAATAAACTAGAGAATTCAAGAAAACAATCAGCACTAGTAAAGCTGCATCTTACAACTCTGATTTGCAGCCTTTCTGCCTTGTCTGAGTTAAATAAGAACATCATTTCCATAAGAAATAAACTGAAGAGACACTTTTAACATCTCAAATTATGCAATGTTTTGGAATATTCATGTTGCTACGTAATGTTTTTTAAGACTCTGTGCAACTGACTATTAGATTTTATCTAAAATCCTTTCAAAATCCCTGGCTCCAAGGGTGGTGTCACTAACAGGGATTTTATTTGTTTATTTGGAGTTTTTTGATCATGTGGTGGTCTACATGACACTGGCCTACTGGCACCTGATAGGATGTACATGACTCAAAGGGGGAAAGTGATTTTTCCCAAGAGTTGGCAAGGCTCACCGATAGAGCTTTAAATTAAATTTGAAGGGAAAAGAGATAAAATCAAGTTAAGGGACAAGTAAATAAAGTTGATTGTAAATAAAGTTGTTGTGGGAATCTGCCATAGGCCACCCAAAGAGGATGATGACACAAATCAATTATTCCTTAAGGAAATCTGGATTGGTTGCCTTTGTCATTATGGATGACTTCAGCTTGCTTGACGTTAACTGAGAACACCACACACCTGACACAAATACTTACAGGAGATTCCTAAAACATCCTGATGATAACTTCTTGGTATAGGTACTAAGCGAGCTGACTAGGAAAGGTGCCCTTCTAGATTTTTCACTTGTTAAACAGAAAGGGCCTTGTGGTTGTAGTGGTGACTGGAGGCCAAGATGATCAATGAAGTATTGAAGTATTGAAGTATTTAAAATCTTTGGCAGCAGAAGGAAATCTGCCACCAAAACGTCAACCCTGGATATGGGGAGAGCTGAATTCAAGATGCTCAGGGAGTCAAGTTAGTTAACAGGATACCCTGGGAAACTGCTTTTGAAGACACTGGAGTCCATCAGTGCTGGTCACTCTTAATCACCACTTCTTAAAAGCACAGGAACAGGCAATTCCAACATGTTGGAAGTCAAGTAGGCTGGACAGAGAGCTGGCTTGGCTGAGCAGGGTTCTTCTAAAGCTTGGGCAGTAAAAAAGAAAGTGCATGGCCTCTGTAAATGAGATTGGGTGACATGGGAGGTCTACAGAGATGTTATTTGCCATATGATTACAGGGAGAAAATCTGTGTGACCAAAGCTCAGAGTTGAAGCCAGCCAGCACTGTGAGGATCAACGTAAGAACTTTTCAAAAGAGGAGAACCAGAGAAAACATTGGTCTTTTACTTGAGGAGGGTTGTTACCTCACGAACGGAGGCACAGAAGTGAAGACATTTAATATTCTTTTGACTCCATCTTCAATACTGATGGTGGGCACTGGGACTCCCAGAGCCCTGAGTTGGAGGACCGTGACTGAGGTAATAGTAAACTTCCAGCCATCCCGGGATTTGTGCGGGATTTGCTACTCCAGCTGGATGCATATATATCTTGTACGTAAGCTTTCATGTCTAACTGTGCCACCATTTTTTCCCAAGTTTTCTTACAGAAGCAGCAATAACATGTTTTAAATATATTATTCTGTGGTATCGACTCTATTTCGAGAGTGGAAGATTTTTCAACTAAGTGTCTTTGCAAAGAAACTGTGATTACACTGAAGCAATTTACCAAATTAAGCATGTTTACAGCACTACAACACAGGATTTTCACTGATTTAATGATCTCAGTTTTTCTGCTGACTTAATCTTATTGACAGAAAACTGTTGGCATACACAAATCTGCAGCGTAAAGGCAGCTCTCTTTCTGTTTCTAACATACCTATAGATGTTTGCATTATAAAAATAAATACATAATCATTCTTGTCTCCAGCTAAGCCCTTAAATCTGATGGTGTTTTGATTTTTAAAGGTTAATTATACACTTTGCAAGCAAATGTTCTGTTACTAATTTAGAATTTGTTTTACATTACTGAGTATAATCAGACTTCAACTTTCTATAATCAGGCTCAAGACTTCAGTTTTCCACTTTGCAGATGCCCACAGTGTTCAACATCTCTCCTCTCTCCCATCCTGCCACAGTGGCAGGACGCTCCTGAGCATGGGGCCAGTGCCACAGCAGTCACTTCACTACAGAAAGGAAGAAACATTCACTCTGCCTGCAAAGAGAGCTGCTGGTTTTGTATGCTCTCTAGAAAAGATTAATCCAGTGCTGTGAAAATCAAAATGTGTTGAGAGACTGTTCCCAGACAAACAGCTGCTGCATTAGATTTTCATCATCACAAGACTGATGAGATTTACTTTGAGCTGCTTTTTTTTCCATTGGCACAGAGCCCCAGTGATAACAATTCTTGTCTTTCTGCTGGTTGTATTTTAACCTGCCTGCTGGTTTTCTTGTTTGAGGAGTTAAACAGCGTAGACTTTGAGGGCAGGTCTGAAGTAATTTCACAATGCTACTTCTGCTATTAAACATCCAATCCTCTAATATTTATAACACTGTAATGCATATGATTGACTTATGTATTGTAGAACAAATTAATTAATAGATGTTCTGGGTACTGGATTTTGTTTACTTACAACATCTGAATGCATTAGTGTTATTAACTTTTTGTGTGCAATGTGTTACAAGGCAGGGTGTATAGATGCTTGAGGGATACTTCAACCTTGAAGAGTAAGCAGCACTGTTTCAGTAAGCCACACATCCCTGACAAGGGCCAGGTCCAAATCTGGAACTGGATTCTGACCAAGTCCAGTATTTCCAGACTGCTTTTACCTTTCTGGCCTTTAATTTTCCAGTCTGAAAGCTAGGCTTGTGCAAGGAACACATTCATCAGGTAGGGCTGAGTAGTTTAACACTTAAAATAACCCAGATCCAGTATTTAGTGCTCCTCTCTATGTTGCTCAAGGAGTATGGCTCAACTGGCATTTAACAGGGAAATGCTGCCCAGAAAATGTGAGATTTTTAAGGTTTTTTGTTATGTGCATTAACTAACATGGATGTGCTGTACACACGTTTTGTTTTCTTACCAGCATGGCCTTTATCTCCCATAGCGTCCCTCAGAATATCTTAATTTATAATCTTACTAAGCTCTGTTCTTTCTGTTTCACAAACACAAAAATATGAGAGCAGAATAATGAGTCATAAAGGCTGTTTCAGAAATCTGGAGTGGTTTAGTAATCAATGTGACATGGTTAGTTTGTTTCTTGAAAGCTGAAATAACCCACTTGAAATACAGGAAAGTACACTGCTTGACTTAATACTTCATTTAGCAGCTACTATTTGTGTGATACTTGGGATTCGTGGAATGTGTGCAAGACAAAGCTCACATTTCTTAGAATTTCTTCAGGATGACTAGTAAAAGTGATAGCTAAAATTACATAGAGGATGCACAGCACAGCGTAGGGTTACATACAGAGGATATTCACCTATCCTCTCCTCCAAATTATCTGGCCAAAATAGAATAAATCAGTATCCAAGGCTTTCATATTCCATAGAGGCATAGTTAGCAATTTAATAACTCAAGATAATTTTTTTTTTTTTTTTTTTTTTTTTTGAGAGAGAGACAGTTTTAATCAGATATATCCTTAATGAATTTCTTAGCATTTTTCCAGAGGAAAAGAGATCCCTCTTATTATGCTCAGTGTAGACTGAATATTAAAATACTTCTCTGGCTTCAAAGTAAAAGTTGAGAATACAAAAATTATGAAACTTTCCCTTGTAAACCAAAGTCAACTCCGTCACTTTGCTGGCCAGTACAAATCTGTCTTCACTTAGAAAGAGGTAAATACAGTCAAAACAAAACAAAACAAAACAATAAAAAACACCAGAAACAACAACTACAAAAAAATCACCAAAATCTTGCCAAAAGAATTCATCACAAATGTTATCATCCTTTGTGGAAAAGCTAGAGAGGGTTTTCAAACACTAGGGAAGCTTTTAAGTCTTCAGTGTAGGAAACCAGATGGTTGCCCTTCCTTTTCCTCCAAAACAGACTTCCACTCCCTCTGAAAACTTGAATTAATACACTGATGTGCCATTTCAGCTCCGCAGGACATAAATCCAGAAATGACAGTGTTAATAGTGGTAAGTTCATTTAGTGCTGTGTTTTGGGATCCCTCCTGTAGTCAGTAAATGTGCAAATATGATTAATGTAATGGTCTATACTTAGATAATAGGCATAGATTCAGGAGCATTAGATATGAATACTAGCAAGGAAAGCATTCCTGTGAAGTAAAATCTTGCAGTTGTTGTATGGCTTGTCTAGGAAACATATTTGGCAGAAAAGTGCAGTAGTAATTCTTGTTTCAAAACCTTGCCAGTTTCAAAATGAGGGTGCAGAAGGGAATAGATGAATCAATGTGTAACTTTTTATTTTCCATGTCCAGTTGTTTCTTTTCCTTCAGAAAACAAAAACAAAAACAAAAACAAAAAAACCTTCTGAGATGAATATTTTGCCATTTTGAAAAGCATGGGTGCAGAATGTCATTCCAAACGCTATGATCTTCAGAAATAGGAACAGCCAGGCCTGGCAAACCTATTTCTGGGGAGACAGAAATGTCTCCCACATACTTGCAGCTGTGGGAGCTAGAGATTTCATAATTTAGTGCTTTTCACTTCTATACATCTTGGGGAGAAAGTGCAAAGGAGCAATACTGCATCCCATAGAGAAAGATGACTTGGAGAAACATGTTGTTGTAAGACAACTGCCTTGCAAGATCATTGGTTACACCACTAGTCCCAAAAGATTATTACTAAGGAATTCCTCAGTAATGGAAGTGTTGTGGAGGATCTAATTGGCAAAGCAAAATGTAAATTTTAATTTTAAATTATGTAGATTCATGACACCTTGTAAAATGCTGTCTTTCTTACGTGAAGGAGCAGAAATACAAATATAGATTTTGAAGCTAATAAATTTTCAGTTTGATTTTTGAAAGACCTTTAGATAAAATTATTTTAAGTTCAAATGTGTTTTGACTGGGAAACAGTAACAAATTTTGAACTTTAACCCAACCTTTTTGCTTTATCTGAAAAGAAAGAATTTAGTCAGTGCAACATGATATATGTATGTCTTTATTTATTTCATAATAAAAATAAAGCGCAGCTGACAGTGAATGAGTGCCTTCAGAAGAGCATTCCAGATGCTATGGTGCAAACAACTCAGAGCTTGTCCCAGTGGAAGTGAGAAGGGCATGGTAGTGAGCTCTGCCACAGAGCTGGTGTAGGAAAGCTGTTTTATTCTGCCTCAGTTTCCCCAGTACTGCCACTCATGGGTTTGATGAAGGACGGGTTGGTGAAAGCTAGCAGATCTATGGCTGTACCCATTTTAGCTCTTTCTGTGGGGGAATGTGGTTTGTTTCTGCCCTATGGGATTGCCTCCCATCTCCCCCTCCCCCAGTCCCTGACCGACTAATAGGGGCTGTTGCAACTCCCCTGTAAGGAGGGGAAAGCAAGAGGGCAACTACTGTCAGAGTACCCTGAGGCAACACCAGGAGCCTTGTGCAACTGCTGTCTCTGTCATACTTTCATAATTCCATGAGACTTGTCTGTACCTTTTTTTCCCCTTTTCTTCTATTTTTTTTTTAATGTAGCTATTTTATAATGAAGGTCACGTGAGTCCAAAGAACAACAATAAAGCCTGTAGTTTCCCAGTAGTGATGACTTCTGGCAATGAGTTTCATATGTCCTAATCTAAAACAAAGGCAGTACAGGAAGAACGAGTGACTCAGTCGCTGATGCAGAGTCCCAGAAAGTAAACACTGTCTAACTAGTCCTATCTGGTTTTTAGGAGCTTGAACCAGGCGTTTTGCTGCAGATGGATTTCTTTTGAGTGAGTGTGGGTATGTGTCAGGAATTGATGTAGTTTGTGAAAGCATTCTCATAAACAGATTCCCCAGCAGTATTTAGATGTCATGTGGGAAGGAGAGGGGAACAGGACTTCTTTTTCTTGGAGAGGAAGCTTAGAAGGCAGTTCACACACTATCTAAATCAGTGCATGTGCCTGGGCTTTACCTCTGGAGCAGTCCTGTCCCTGCTGAGCCTACAAAGCTCCCAGCAGCTTCATGGCTCAGCTTTGTGGAGCACACCCATCACTGCACTTTTATGGAGGTGTACTCTCCCATTTGCACCCATGGAGGTGAGCTCCACCTGCTGAGCCTCCTGTCTGGAGGTCTGTGAAGCTGAAAGGACTTCATTGCCTATGGAGGGAGGACTGTGGAAAAACAAGTGCTGGCAGCAGCCGCCTACTTAATGGCCTTGGAAACTCTCAGGAGAAATAATGTATCTGCTTGCTTGCTCAAGTTTTCAGTGAGAGTCTTTAAAATCACACATCTTCTCAGAAATGCAGATGGAAGAGGGAAGGCAAGCGATTCCTCTCCAGCACCAAAACAGTGACCCCTGAGGAATGTTGCTGCACGTATGTGAACCAGCACTGTGATTATATTTTAATAATATACCAACATGACCTTTGAATTAGCTGTCCTTCCAATCATCCCAGGGAGACAATGGCAGTCAGTGTTTTGTACAGCACTTCTCAGCGCATGTTGGAAAACACTGCCATGCTAACTCCATTTCAGAGATGGAGAAGTTGCCAAATGAGAAATCAAGTAGCTTTAACATAGTTAAAGTGGAAGCACAGAGCTAGGGACTGTGGGCAGCTTTATCTGCCTCAGCAGTTCAGGCCAACATTCTTCAGGCATCAACATTTCCATAGCAGCTAAGCATTTAGCACTTCCACTTCGGGATTTTCAGACAGTATCTTCTCAAATTAAGCAACTGAGCTACTGACAAACATCTTGTTAAATTCTGTGCAAGTTATTTAAGAATCTAAAAGTAACTTGCATGATTAGTGTTCCCTTATCGTGTTCAGGGAAGCACTAGATGTATTTCAGAAATGAGAACACCAGAAATACTATCTACTTAGCAGTCTGAAGCGAATATATGCAACTCGGTTATCAACCCAAAACGTCCTTTGTTGTTTTATTTTGCCACTTAGTGCCAGCAGCCCGTACCAAGCACTGGCTCAATTTGCGTCACAGCTAAGGAGAATTAGCTCCAACCCTAATTTTGTGATGTATAACAAAGATAACCTTATGACTCCGGAGCTGGGGGGGGTGGCAAGGGTAAGAAGTCGGCGTGATAGAGATATCCACGATATCTGTATGTAGATAGATATACATTTTTGCTGTGGTACAGCTGCCCGCCGAGTTCGCCTGCCCCTTACCGCGGCAAATAACGCGCGTACTCAGCCACTTTAACTCAGGATCAGCGCACGAAATGGCAGCGCTGGGAAGCGCCGGGGGAAGCCGCACCGGGAGTCCCCTGACTCAGCGCTGAGTCACCGCCGCCCCGCCGCCGCGCACGCCTGGATCCGCACGTCACGGCACGGGGGAACAGCCGTAGGACGGTGTCCAGCACCCCCTTTCCTCCGCTGAAAAAGGGGGAGGGGAGGAGGGAACAAAAGAAAGTAACCAGCGGAAAGGAGATGAAAAATCCAGAAAGAAAGAAAGTAGTAGTAACAAAATGACCCACAAAACAACCAACTCTCCCAAAAAATAAAAAGTGAACTGACAACAACCAAACAAAAATAATCAGATCAACCGGAAATCTCTACCCACCCTCTCCCCAAATTGAAATAAGAAGTCAGACTCCTGCTGGCTTGTTTGTGGTGTTTTTTAATATTTTTTTCCCCTATTTTTAATGAACTACTGGAAGAATTTATTTCAACTTGGAAGCAGGAGTTTCACACCTAGCATATGCTTAGGGCCTCAAAGCAAAAATGTATACTTTTTGTATGAGGGAAAAGCCTGTTGGAAGCCCAGCTTTTCTGTTGTTCAAATTCATGTGGATTGAAGGAAACAACAATCCCTCCTTCCTCTGCCCCTCCGTCACACAAGGCTCCAAGTTATGCACAGAATTTCTGATTGTGGTTTATCATTAAAAGTTAAAATCTTGAAGGTTAAAAAAACTTTGTTTGCAATATTAGCTGAATGTCACAAACCTTCTGCTTAATCCATTGAAGCTCTTCGTTTTGTGAATAACAATATTTTTGTGTATTACTCTGTCCTGCTGTAAAACCAGTCGCAGTTTGTTATCGTGATTTGAATTAGCACATTCAGAGATCTGGACTCACTTGTTGCTGAGCAGAACTAACTTCTGAGTAAGTGAACGTGCTTATATAAATTCCTGTGCAGCAAACTAGTGTTTCATGCAGCTCTCAGCAAACTACTGTTTCATGTTTCAATACTGTTTACTGGGAGAAAGTATGAGCTTCAGCTTCATATGTTGCAAAAAAGCTTACGCAAAAGGTGGTTAAATGGCATGTATCAAATCTTCCATGTGCGAGGCCAGACCCTGAGCTTCTCTCATCAACATATCTGTAATTCTCCTAATATCTGGCATCTGCTGCGGGATGTATTTCACTTTATCTGATTGCTTTCAGCATGCAGAGTTTGTGCTGCGTCAGAAATGCCTGTTGTTATTTTAGACCGTGAGACATGTGGAAGTATACGTGCATGCAAAACAAATGCAGTGCTGACTTTCATTATCATTTTTATGTAAGCAGTCTGGTTTTCGCTTTTGGTTGTTTTTTTGTATTTTGGGGGTTTTTTTTTATGTGCATGCATGTGTGTATTTTGTTAAAGAAAAGCATTTCTAAAAGTAACAGGTAGTTCAGGGAGTTTTAAACTCCTTCATTTTTGTCTGCCCAGACTGAAACAAAGATTTTCAGAAAGCCGACATCAATGCCTAGGATCCTGAAAAGTGACTTAATATAAAACAATAACTCCTTTCAAATTATTATTATTAATTTTTTATTTATTTTTGACAGAGGGAGCTGGTGGAGGCGAGGGTTTCAGGGAAATGACAAGCCATGTTTTGCTTTGAATTCAGTGCCAGCCCTTTTTTTCTGAGCTAAAAAAAAGTCAGCTGCTTTAGGCTGATAGTGAAAAAGGAAGGGGTAAAGTCAAAGTACTCAAATTCTCTGCAGCCTTTCAAAAATGAGACTGATTTGAAAATGTTAAAAATTGGATGTTAAAAGTTAAGGATGGTAAAAGTTAAAGATATTAAAAGTTGGAAGTGACCGTTATATTCTTTCTCAAAATCTCTCAGTGTTTTTGAAAAGCATCACAGATGCATTTTGTTACTAACTTTCTTCATTAAAACTGTTTTTCTTTAGTGACTTTTCTCTGCAGATGAGTGCTAATCTGCCTCCGCAAGAAAACAAACATTCTTTGACATTCAAAAAGTCAGCAACTCCCATCTCCTTTTTTTTCATTACTTTTTGTTTGGAGTCCAGCTTTTCCCTTATCTCCAAGCAGGAATGCAACTTCCCTTCAAGACTGATCATCCTCTGGGTCTGGCTCTCCCAGCCTCTCTCATGGCTCCCTGGAAGGAAGGCCTCACCACCCAGCTAGGCCTGGTGGCCTTACAGATACTGCAGGTGAAGCCTCAGGCCTGAGCATACGAGGCAGACTGATGTGTGATCTGATGATAAGGTTGGAAGGAGAGGAGGCTCTGAGGGACAGAGAGAGGACAGTGCAGGTGATTCTGAAGGCTTTGGAGAAGGCTGAGGCCTGATGATGGTTAGGGGGAGGTGGAGGGATAGCAGAGAGCTAAGAGAGGCCCAGCCAAGAAGAAAAAGGGCTGTATGGCCTGAATGGATTGATGTAGAAGTGAGAACACAGACCATGCCTAAGGGAGCTCTTGCGTTGTTTCATTTCTCTTTTTGAGTTTCTTATACTAAAAGTTTGCCCAAGCTCTAAACATGGGAGGCATTGAGAAGAATCTGTCCCAATAAGGAGCCACACAAGCCTGTTTTTCACAGCTGTTGTGTCTGTGCAGCCACAACACCAATGGGTGCAGCTGGTTCGGATCAGCAGATATGCTGGGTTCCTGCTCTTCAGCTCTGCTTTTGATCCAGCAGCTGGAAGCTGGCGAGCCTGGCACACTGTGACCTGGTTTCTGCACTGTCCTTCAGGAACTTGTCAGCAGTCCAGAGCACATTCTGTAGATGGCAGCCTGGTGACGCAGCACCTCAATACGAGCCCTGCGCGGGCTGGCTTCGTGCTATATTTACTGCCGTTTGCTGCGGTGTCAGGAGCAGCTCTTTAGGCGCTTCTAGCATGATCAGAACTTGCAAGCCCTAGAAATGGGTGTTGCACAACATAATTATATCCAGCGTGAGTTGGCATAAGGTACCACCACTCAGCCTGACCTACTGAATATCACCCCTACCTTCCCTACCATGGCACTGACGCTCCTCACATCCTTCCAGCAGGAAACTATTTTTGCACACTTGGTTTTCTGCCAGTTTCAGTCCCTGAGTTGACTTACTGTAAGGTCAGCTGGGCACTGGTGCCAATGCAGGGGGGAGCAGTGGGTTGGCTGAAGCAGAGAAGGACAGGCTGTCCTGCCATCCAGCTGTCCTGCTGTCCCTGCAGTGCTAAGGCAGAGAGAAAACTGAAAACAAGATAAACCCGCTGTGGGGGGTGAAAAGAAAATTTATTTAAACATCTTTCTGCAGCACCCACAGAACATTCCTTTTATGAAGACCAAAAGGTTATAATTAGCTTGAATGTTTTTATTCTCTAGAAGGGAAAATGAGAGTTCAGACCTCTGAAAAGCAAAACAGCTGACAATTGCTGATTTTTTTTCCTTGCTCTTTTCTTTTCATACTATCCAGCAGTCTGTGGTAATGTTATGCCTACCTAAGAAGCTAAAATCCCCAGAAGTAAGCATTTGAAAATGGGCTCAAATTCAAACAGTTGTATAAGCTTGCACATGCATACAAGCCATTTAGCTGTACATTCATACATGCAATTTTTATTTTTTTTTAATCACATCTTCACCAGTGAGCTGTATGTGCAGAAGATAGAGGGTGTCTTCTCTTCTCTGACTTCCCTTCAGTTAGCCCAAAAAAATTTGACTCGTGCTGAAATATATTTTGTATGAGTTGTGATGGCCCTAGCTTTCAGCCTCAGTTTCCAAGGCTCAGACAAGCTAAGAGAAAGGGAGGTAGAACAGTGCCCCACATTGAGCCCCAAACATGTGTTCTGCCCCTATGGCAAGCAGAGGGGGATCAGACTTAATAAACTTTTCCAGCACATATCAAGTGGAAAATAGAGCCAAAAAAAAGAAACCTTCAAACCAAGATTTCTGCAAGTTATTCAACTTTTTATTTTTGTATTTTCTCTGGTTAGATACTTCATTATAGTTCTGGCACTGAGACCTCAGGCCATTTCACACTTATAATCACAATTCCTTTAGAGTCCTTCAGGGTTCACCTTCTAGCTCTTCAAACCTGCATATGAAAGACTAATATATTTTTTTCCTTAGAAATTGATTAAATTCAAAGTCAATGGAGTCACTCTTGAATTGAAAGGCAGAATTACTGCTGCTGCATGCTTTCTGGCAGGGACTAGCATGGGAGGGGAGTGCTCCGGGAGAGTAAATCATCCTCTCACTCATGGGGCTAATGAGCTGAGAGTGTTAAGGAGATGCTGAGCTGCATTGCTGTGGTTATGTTCCTGAACCATATGAAGCGTGTCAGCCCAGCCACTTTCACTTCAGTACTGAAAGGGTGCAAAGACCCCTACATCTAAAGAAAGAGGAATGTTTTGGAGAAACAGAAACTTGTGTAAATCACCTCTGAGCAGATGTTTTGAGCGGTGCTGGTGGATCAGCAGTTTGAGGTCAGCAGTAGCTTGCATAAAGCAAAACTCATAAACAAGTTGGTGAGTCAAGCTCATTTCCTTGACTAACAGGAATAGGATTTCATAAACATAGCAATCACTTTGTGCTCTCCAAGCTGAACTCTGCAAGCCAGTTGATGTAGCATAGGAACAGGGGGCAGGCAGCTGCTTACAGAAGCTCTTAAGGAGGGACTGTGAGAAAAGAGGCTCTTTCAGAAAAGATGACAGAGTTTAGACTACTAACAGGGTGTCCTTTTAGTAGGACTTAAAAAACATAGTAGTGCTTTATTTCTGACCTGATTCTCTTTAATGTTTACTGTGTATGTTATCTACTGTGGCCTTACTGTCCATTCTTAATGTGTTTGTGTAATTAAATTGTGCTTAAAAAAGATTCAGTGGGCAAAACCAATCTGCTTAAGAGACAGGCTCATAAATTTCTCTGTCTTTCTGGTGAGGCAACAAACGTCTTCAAATCCTGTTTACTTCAATGGAAACTCAGAAGGACCAGATTTATAGAGGGGTTAAGGCTTCACTAATGCCAATAATTTACATTTTAAATTCAGAACACTGCTGCTCTCTCTCTTTCTTATTTTTGCCACCCCAGTAGAAATGCTATATTTCAGCTATTTTAATAGAGAATGTATTGTGGGTGTTTGGTTAAATAGGTACTCCAGATTTTATAATATTTTAATACTCAAAAAGCTGGCAATCTCTCCTATTCACAAATATTCTGCCCTCGGTCCTCATTGCAGCTACAGACCAATTGCTCTCCATGAACACACTTCAATGGACATTTCATGCTTTCACAAAGAGGCATGGGTGCGGTTCAGGTGATACAGATAATATGCTGAGGCCCAAGCCTGGCCTAGCAGTTGCCTGTTGGAGGCTATAAAGGTAGCTTTCACATACCCTTCTTCAGATTTCAGGCTGGAGCAGGGTCTGCAGAAATGCTCCTCCACTGTTCTGTAGGCTTGAGAGCATCCCTACTTCTTCTCATTAATGATCCTATCTATCTTAAATCTTTCGTGCTGTCGACATTACAAAGATATTGAAACATCACAGTGTGCCACTAAGACTTTTTTGGATAAAAGGTTGGTAAATAAACTATTAACTGTGAGGGGGGGAGAAATGTTTGTCTCCTTACCTCCCTGACCTTACCTGCTTCTCCTTTCCTAAAGAGATTTAGCCTTGATGGAGAGCCAGGACCTCATGCAGATCATTTGAATTCTTAGTAAGGAGTCTTCAGCTGGGTGTTCCCTCTTTCTCTACAGTGTACTAGCACCATCACATTTCAGTCACTCCTCTTCCAGTGCCACTGCTTTTACCCTTGCCATCACTGGGCTTTGTGAAGGCAAAAGAAGGAGCTGGGAATGTGACTTTCTGCTGGTGCAAGGCAATGGTGTGGTTCCTCTCCCTCCATTTTAGTGAGATGGTGGCAGGGCCTAACGGAGCAGGCTTCAGCAAGACCATCACAGGGAAGCACCGAGTCAAGCACAAAACTGGGTTCATGGTTTCTGAGATGCTCTAAGTGTGAAACAGCACCTCAACATGCAACAGTCATGATAGTGAATGTTTCAAATCATTATTCTACAGTGAGGTATGATCATCACCAACCATAAATTCCTCTCCCTCTACTCTTTTGTCCCCATATCCAGGTAGTATTCATGCTATCAGGTTTTGGGGACATATACTAACCTTTTGCCTTGTTGATTAGTCGACACTAATTTTATTCAGTATAAGTAGATTCTAACAGTCTCCAAAATTGTCAGTGAGGATTGGAAAGATTTCTTCTGCTACATTCATGTTATAATTTACCAAAACATACTAAACAATTTTTTTTTCCAGAATATACCAAATAAGATTTGATAATCCATATACATATATTGATATACATGAACTAGAGAGCCACCTGTTATAACTTCCATGGGGTCGGCTCACTGTGCGTAGCAAGGTCTTCTTACATTCCCCTTCTCTTCCACTCCCAACCTACCAACGTGCCATTTTCTACTTCAGCTAATCTCAGGGACTTCCTGTAAATCTCACATTTCTTGTCAAAATTTAGCCCTTGTTTTTCAATTGTTGAATGGCAAGGCTCTCTATATACCTCCTCTCTACTGCTCCGAGGCTTTTAAATATTTCTCTATCCAATTGTCCCTTTTTTTTTTTTTTCCTGTTCTTTTGTGCCTTTATGCCTCTCTTTGCACTCTCACCAACTTGATTCTTCTTCTTTTTTTTTTTTTCCTTTCTTCTCCCCTTTTTCTAGGATTCCAGTGTTTTCAGTAGTATACTATTAAGTTGACCAAACTGAAATGGTACAACTTTCTTGGGAGAAAGTCAAAGATATTAGAGTTTGCAGTTTTGATGATCATATTCCAGTGCACTCGTGTCTCCACCCTGCTAGGTTTCTGATTTTCTATTGACAGAGATAGTTTTGTTGTTCTCTTTCACTTTGAATCTCTAGAATTGATTTGAGTATCTGTGATATTCTTAAAATGTTGCGTAACATCTAAATAGAGCAGTTTTCATCAAGATGAGTACAAGACCCTGAGGGTTTAGTCAACAATACCCAGAAACTGACATGGATAAAATCATTCTGTCAGTTGGAGGTAGATCCTGAATATCTGGGAGCATTTTCATCCTGGGACTTCAGTGATCAGAGTGGTACACAACACAAGTTCTGAGGAGATGACAGACTCTCTGTAGACAAAAAGCTTTGAACAAGAAAAACAGAAACAAAAACAACAACAACAAAAACACAACCAACCAACCAAAAAAAAACCAAAAAACAACCAAACAAAAAAAACCACCAAAACCAAGAAAACCAAAATAACACACCCCTAATCTCTGATTGATGAGTTCTGACCTTATTTTGTCATGCCTGCGTCTAAGAAAATGCAAAATGTTGAAGTGAAAGTTAATCAAAAAAGATGGATTGGCTAGCAAACTTCTGTGGATATTTGTACAGTACTTTACTACATTGCAATTACTTTAGCTAGAAAACATAATGACTGCAATTATTTTGGGAAAACATTCGGCAGAGAAACTTAGATTGGAAACCCAATGAACTTAATATTGTTTTTGACATATGGTTATGATGAAGCTGCAGATAAAACCTTACTGTACCTGGTATGTGTAACCTCTGAGTTACAAATCTGAAAAACATTTAGGCTTCTCTCTGGAACCAGAGAACTGAAACAGTGTGTGCTACTGCTGAAAACAGAAACACAGAAAGAGAAAAGTTTAACCTTATAGCCCATGAGATTTCCTTTGCATCATGTAGTAAATACAAAGACTGGAACAGTAACTGGTAGAGCTGTTGGATGGAGAAACGTTATAATCTGCTGCTGACAAGCAAGTGGCAAGTAAATCTCAGAAACAACATGAGGAGCCCTGATCAAGCCATAAGAAAAAGCTTAAAAAGCCTTATAAGTGAAGTGCTGGTTTAGCTAAACAGCACCAGCGAGAAACGAGTGACATATACAATCCAATATATAGATGATTTCTGCATATATCTTGACCAGGGATTCACAATAGCGTTGGGGGTGTAATAGGAAAAATTTGGTGCTAAAAGATAGCTTGTACAGGAAATATCAAACTGTATTTCAGACAACCCGGTATTCACATTTACATTAAGCTTTCCACATCTGTTCCATATCCATTTTATGTCAACCGTAATTGATTTTGGGTGGGCTACAAGGAGTTATCATGAAATGAATAAGTTCAAGTATGAATTATATATCGTTCTAAGTCCTCTGGTGGATTGCGGGAGCTGAAGCGAGAAGCCAAAGAGCACAGACTTGTATGGAGTTTGAAAGTATGGAAATAATTCTGCTGAAAATAAGAAAAAGTGTCACCTTCAATCTAGAGAATAGTGGGCTGAGGTATAGGACCCTTCATACGATGATATTTGATTATTTCATAGAAACTTCTAATTGGTATCCACATGCCAATAGATCTTATACTTCGCAAAATCTGTAATCAGGCGAGGGTTGTTTTGTTCCGTATCTGGTGCAAAATCTACTTCAACCATAACAATTCTACATTTATAAGCAAGAAATTTCTAAACAACTAAAAGAGTTGAAACAGGAAGTAACCTCTTTGCTCTTGGGGAGCCATAGGTATGTTTACTGTGGGGAGCAAATTCATATCTGGACTGCCTAACAGACTGGATACTAAGCATGTACAAGTTAAATGACAATTACAAGTTCTTTCCTTTTACACAATTGTTTTCTTGTCTTTGAAGTCTCCAAATTGCAAAACAAAGGTACTTTTGTGAGAGTCATGGCTTCCATTCAGGAACAAACAAACAAACAAACAAACAAACAAACAACTCAGCATGAATCTTTACATAAAAATTCAGTTTTACAGCCTTTGGCTTGAGTGTTACATCAGTAACTATACAAAAACCAAATATATACAATTCATATCACAGAATCATAGAAAGTTTGAGTTGGAAGGGACCTTTAAGATCATCTAGTTCCAATCCCCCTGGTATAGGCAGGGACACCTCCCTCTAGACCTGGTTGCTCAAACCCCCATCCAGCCTGGCCTTGAATGCTTCCAGGAAGGGGACATACACAGCCTCACTGAGCAAGCCGTTCCAGTGTTTCACTACCCTCTACCTTGTTTTCATCTGTTATCTTTTCATCTTTCTTATCTTTGTTTTTCACAACCCAATTCTGTTTCCAGGGAAGTTAATAGTACTTTTGCTACTGACACTGCTAAGGGCTTGTTATAGGCTTCAGGAGTAACTGTCAATGCCAAGAGATTCAGTAGGTATAGGAAAAAGTAGCCATGTAGCTGTACAATACTGACTAAGATAACAGGATTTGATCTGAGACCTCCAGAGGTCCCTTCCAATTTGTGTTGTTCAATGGTTCAATGACTGTTTGCAACTGGATACTGGTGAGCTTCTGCTTTGGAGAACATATGTATTAATGATTCTCTCCAAACTGAGACAGACCAATTTATGTTCGAGCGTTGGTATGGTTTTAATCTTCTGACAAGTCTGCAGCTTTAAGACTGCATAATAATGAAGTGCACAAGCTGAAACTAAGACATAATGGGGAAAAAAAAGCAACCTTCCCAACACAGAATCACTGAATCTTTTAGAGTTGGACAGGACCTGTTAAGGTCATCTAGTCCAACTCCCCTGCAATGATCAGGGACACCACAGCTATAGCAGGTTGCTCAGAGCTTGGTCCAGCCTGACCTTGAACATCTTTGAGGACGGGACTTCCATCACATCTCTGGGCAATCTGTTCCTGTGCACCACCCTTACATATTTCTGTTTGGTTTCTTGGTGGAACTGGTAGTTATATAAATACTTCAGGTTTCTTATGTTCAAATCTGCCTGTATTTTCACACCACACTGAAAAAAATCCATATTTTTGAAAGCCTGTCCCTGAGACTAATAAAGATAGCAAGCCTTTAGATGAAATAGCTGGAAAAACCAGAAAACTTCTAGGAAGTGTATCAGTAAAACAGAGCTTTCAACAAACAGGAAGTGTTAATTATCTCCAAAAATATCCACACCTGCTTAGTCCTTGAAGAATCACTCTTTTCTGGAAGGTAGTGCTGTAGTGAAGTTTTAAGGCAAAACTTCACGATCTCATTAGACAATTTTGGCCTAAGAGGCATCTACAGCTGTAGTTCATTTCTCTCCTGCAGTATATTTTTATTCCACAGGCCAAGAGCTGTGGTTGTTCCCTATTAGCCACAACCCCCAAAGCTGTGGGTATCAGCTCACATGGGAGGAGGGTTGCTATCATAAAAATTACCTACTTCGTGTCCTTTGAGCACAGCCATCTGGGCTGGAAAGGGAATTTTCCTTCACCTGTGAGTGCTGCACAAATTGATTGCTTCTTAGTCATGGGTTCAGTGTGCTTTCCAGCTATTTCAGCTTCCATATGAGTTACAGAAGAATGACAAGTAGAAGAAATCTGTAGAGAAAACAGGAAGAAAGTATGATTAAAGTGGTATTATATGCTGTTAAAAGTCATGCTGTTAGATGGTTAACATTCTCTCTTCGTTTGGTGCATATGTACACAGATTGAGAGCTGGAGAAAGACAATAGCTTCTTCATCAATTGTCATCCTCACTACGACATGGGAGGAATGAGTCAGGAGATTCGAGACTCAGTGGTCTTCTGTTGGTCAGAAATGGTGGTGTTGGCTGTTTGGATCTTGAAGTTAACATCTCTGCCAAGGATAAGCACACAGCGGATGAAAGAAAATGGAGAGCAGCTGGCAGTGACTCAACAAAGTCCCCCACCCTATCCCTTCAGAGAATATTTTCTTAGGCTTTGTAACTTGGTTCTCAGTAATGTTAAGTTCCATTTAAGATGGACGTAGAAATACGTAGTATATATTTTTGAAGTCAAAGCAAACATTGAAGAACAAATTGTGAAATTTCATTTGGCAGCAGGAGGTTGCATCATTGGCTTTCCTCTCAGCCTCAGGAGGTTTCATAACATCTGAAGACATCATCATGAGTGTGAGAAAGCTGACATTTAAGAGTCTAAGAATGGGAAAAATTATTAACCATTAAGTGTCAAGGATGTGAAGTGATTGAACCAGTATTCACAGGTTGCTTAAGGAAGTCATGATTGCATGCAAATAGGAAATAAAGCATGTTATGCAAGGAGAAATATGCATTCTTAGGTCCTGTAAAATGTTTCCCCTGTGCCCACCCCCCCATACTGGGGAGCCTCCATATGCTTCCAGACTTCAAAACTTTAGAAGCTCATGTGGTCTGGGCACTTACCTGATATTGCTGGAGGGCCATACACAAGCACAAGATAGATGATACAGATGAGTTAGCGTGTGAGATTGGGTCCTTTTTTTTCTTGAGTACCAAATGTACATTTATTGTATAAAAACTCATCGGCCATTTTACTGTTCACTGATGTAATATCTAGAGGCCCTCTTGTAGAGTTTTAAAATTTGCTTCATTTTGATCCTCCCAAATAATTTTGTGCTGTCAGAGGCTGCTGTCATATCACTATTGATTCTTTTCTTTAAAGTATTTCTGTGTAGATTGAATGACAGTAATCTATCTTGCTGACAGCTTTCTCCTATAACAAAAAATGACTTTCTTCCCTAGGTATAAGTCCCATTTGCCAATACTTCTGACATAAAATAGAGGATGACACAAAGCAAACTTTTCTAGCTTTTGTTTATGTGCATATGTGTGGATATGTGTTTATCTATATACATATGCATATATGAATGTATGTATGCATATCTATTTTAATGATGTGTCTTAATTTTCTTGGTTTGCAATTTTATACTATGATGCCATTTGAAAGGGTGAATACCAGTAGATCTACTATAAACTCTATGTATCCATGTTAATGCTAATAACATATAAAAATAAAGACAGTATAACTTAATCTGGCTGTGAAAATGTGTACTTCTTTATTACTAGCACTGCAGTGTGAAGATAGTTTATCTTTGTTCATGGATTTTGCGTGATGTTTGGGGGGGGGTTGCATCTTTTTGCCAATGTTTTTTTCTTTTATTGTCTTTAGAAAATTTACATTGTTTGTGAATTAGCTTCAGCACAGTCCTGAGTGAACCCAGGAACCAGCTGATCTTTCTCTTACAAGTCTGTGACATGTTTTGAAAAGGCTGTCTGGCTGAGGTTATGTGTTGCAAAAACATTGTTTTTATCTGTGAAAGGAAGACAAGTAAAAAAGGAACAGGATAATAATTTGACTGACTTAGCTGCTTACTATCATTTTATGCAGACATGCAAGCTCTCAGATGTTGTCAGTTTTTCCACCCCCTTTTCTTTACTAGTAGAAGTTTAGTTTGGAATAGGAATAGCGGAATAGGGAAAACTGGCCTTCCATCCATGACTTCCAGTCATAAGTTACTAACCAAAATGAAGCATCCCTCCATAGCTTAGATCCTCTCTTCATGTATTGTAATTTTACAGTCTCATAGTCATGTTATTTGTAACCTAGCCTTTAGAAATTATTCTCTTTTAATGAAATGAAAGGATGTGTTCAAAATAGACATTATAAAATGCTGTGCTTATATTTACAGTAGATTTGAAATTATTATGATTTGACTACAGTTCCAGCATTTTTCTCATAAATACCTATTTCATACAAAAACATTGATCTTGCTTTAGGACTGTGCATTTCAAGCGAAAAGTGATCTGAATAACCAAAACACTATTAGAAATCTTCCACGAGTGACTCATTTAGCCAGCTGGTAAAAACCAACACATTTCACTGTTTCTAAAGAGTGCTCTTTAGAGAGCATCCTGTTTTCTAAAGATTTATCAAATATATTACTTAATCAGGTTGAGGGAGGTCATTGCCTCCATTTGTCCTTGTAAGGCTCCACCTGTAGTACTGCATTCAAGCCCGGGGAACCCAACACAAGAAATATGTGGAACTACTGGAGTGGGCCCAGAGGAGAGCCACAAAGTTGATCAGAGGGCTGGAGCACCTCTCCTATGAAGAAAGCCTGAGGGCACTGGGCTTGTTTAGCTTGGAGAAGAGAAGGCTCTGGGGAGACCTCCTTGTGGCCTTCCAGTACTCAAAGGGAACAGGAGGGGGAACCAACTTTTTACATAGGCAGGGATAGGACAAGGAAGAATGGCTGCGAACTAAAAGAGGGAAGATTTAAGTTAGAATGTAGGCATAATTTTTTTACTCAGAGGGTAGTGAGGCCCTGGCACAGGCTGCCCAGAGGTGCTCTGGTTGTTCCATCCCTGAAGGCATCTAGGGCCAGGCTGGATGGGCCCTGAGCAGTCAGATCTTGTGGGCGGCAACTCTGACCATAGCAGGGTTGGGATTGGATGGGCTTTAAGGTCCCTTCCAAGCTAAGCCATTCAATGATTCTATGGGTATCATCTAATTAATTACAGCATGATTGCTTACATATTGTTTGAAGGTGCATATTTATATACAGTCAAGAGTGAGGAATGTAAGTGGTGTAATGTATGGATTTGTACTTTTCATTCACCTACTCACTGACTTGTGTTTGCTGCTGGCTGGATCTCTCTGACTTGCAGAGGTGGGGACTCGTCATTTCTGCTATGGAAGACCACCAAGAAAACAGAATTACTACAGGATACAGGGTGATGATTCACTGGACGCTCGCTCCCTTCTGAGTAATTATTGAATCATAGCTGATGCTGAGGATGGAAAAGACAGCTTGGCAGAAAAAAACTATGGCTATTTTTAGTGCTGTCCTTATATCTTGGTCAAAATTTCCTCTTCCTGAGACTGTCTAAGCAGTGTTATGTCCTCAGTCTGCATTGGTAGCGCTGTAGGTAGAACTAGGGTGTTTTGCTGTACTGTGGCTCAGCGTTTATGTCAGCTACTGCAGAAAGGCAGTAACTGTTTTATGTTAAAGTTTATTCTAACTGAAATGAGCTGACTTCTAAAGATTTGCAGATGTATACATGTCCCTAAAGCAAGAGGATATCTTCAGGGAGAGGACAAGTGTTCTCCTGAGTAAGACCTGTAGACAATAAGCGAACTGTTGTGGGGATTTTCCTCAATGCCTTTCGCTACTGTATCCAACCCTGGTACATTACTCAACAGAAAACTGACTATACCTGTTTATGATATTTCCTATGACATGCCTAAGATACAAGATTTTGAAATTATATTTGGAAGATTTTTGAAATGTTGGAATTTCAGGTAATTCCCCCCCATTTATGTTTTTCACATTTCTTAATGCAGTAAGGTGCTGGGAAAGCAGTGACAGAAATGTCTAACAAAAGAAGAGTTATTTCATGCTAGTATAGGAACCACCATTCAGCCAAGATAGTTTGTGATTGAGAATTGGTAATGGTTCTTGTTCAGTTTTCCTAACAAAAATGTGCTAGATTTAATGAGGTGCAGTTTTATTAGATGTATCGTTGAAATCACCAAATATTAAAAATCAGTCTTTCTGATTTATTTTCAGATTTCTCCATTTCCATTCATATGTTTTTGGGGGATGATTTATACATATTGTTCTCAGTTCTTAAGGCCCCCTAAACATGGTTTATTATCTTTGGAAATTAATGTGGAGGAATTACTCAGCATATATGGGTCTATGCAATTACTACCTGCTATTAATGTGAACATTTTGGATACACTTTTTTTCACCTTTTCCTCTTGTTGGGGAATTAGCTCTCAAGGGAGCTATTTCTTAACTATTCACTAACTATTCACTATTTAGAACACAAACAGAAGAGGGTTCTCTTCTCTTCTCTTCTCTTCTCTTCTCTTCTCTTCTCTTCTCTTCTCTTCTCTTCTCTTCTCTTCTCTTCTCTTCTCTTCTCTTCTCTTCTCTTCTCTTCTCTTCTCTTCTCTTCTCTTCTCTTCTCTTCTCTTCTCTTCTCTTCTCTTTTCTCTCTCCTCCCTGAACTTGTGTAATTTCTGTTTGCGTTTTGTAAAATTTAACTTTACTAAACATGATTTTGTGTTTCCTATAAAATTTTAGACTAATCCTTGGGGCAAATGGACAGTCCCAGTACTGCACAATGGTAGGGGAAAAAGAGTTATGGTCATCTAAGTAAATTTAGTATCTGAAGCTTTTTGCAGAGTAATAAACTACATATTACTATACTACATATTTTTTTCCCAAGTGGTAGAAAACTTTCTCTTATGATTTTCCTTGTATTCTTTTTACCATTTTCTTTAATGACCAAACTTTCCCCATTCGCTGAGTAGGGCAGAAGTGAACTAACTTGTGGCTGATTTACTTTCTGGTTTGTGTATTGATGTATTTAACATACAGTTTGTAATTCAGAGAATGGTAATGACTGATGTATTGGGTACTAAAGGCACACTCACTTAAGATGCCAGCCCAACCCTGAGACTGTGGCTTAGATTTTACTCTGCCTTGTTTTATTCTGTATCCTCACACAGATTGAGAAACTCCTTCAGGGCTTTTCCTGAAGAGAGAGGACGCAATCAGCAGGTTCTCTGTGTTCAGCTGTTGTGCATTAAATGCTTGCTGCAAATACATTTTCCCATCTGCGTGTCTTGGAGGGAGATGGAGATGTGGAAGGAGAGCAGCAAAAGCTAGGACGCTCGGTACCAGGAGCTCCAGCTGCTGACAGCAAGCTTCCCAGCTTTTGTTGGCTGCCTCACACAGGGTGGGGGGGTTTGACATCGACTCCCAGGGGCATTCTGACGAAAGCAAACGTCTGCTTTTGCATTTGGGTTTCCTTTTAGAAGAAAAATCCTACTGTGGAGGTTATAAACTGGGCTAAGCTTTATTTACCTAACAGATAAGGAATTTTATTGCTTGCAATGTTATTTATGACACTAGAAAAGATAAACAGAAAGATGAAAGGAAAGATATTTATTATAGGTACCCGAGGGAATATTTTCATGAATAGGGAGTTTAATAAGTGCCAAGCTGATTGTTTTCCCTGTTTCCCTCTCCAGGAGCAGAGTTACAGGACTGTTAACGGATGAAAATGTGTTTAGTACTCAGTGTACAACATTCTTGTGTTCATCAGCTGAGAAAAGTAATGGCACCTAACAGCATCAGTGAAATAATGTGGGAGTAGCACAGCCTTGGTGCTGAACTTATGAGGGAGGAAAACTCTGGGTTCTCTTCTCCCTGTTGTGCGTCCTGAATTGACACAAAGCCATGATCCTCCTGGGCTGGGGGCTGGGTAGAAGCGTGTTGGAGACATGAGGATTCTGTGATTCCATTATGGGCTTTGGGACCAATACCGACCTTGAAAAAGAAAATGTCTGCTGCCTAAACAACTGTGATGAATAACCTTGTCCTTGTTTGGAAGAGACAGCTGGGGGGACAACCTAGCTCTGGGCATCTACAGTGCTGTTCTTCCCAGCTGTTTCTAAATTCCCTCACTGCAGAGTGTTTGTGGATGATCAAGCCAATTCAGAATGAAGACTGACGGATTATCCTATGTTAATTAAAACTCATTTGGTACTGCCAAGGACTACAGATGAAGCTGCCAGACATCTCCCTTCCCAGCATATGAACATATCTGTAACATGTGGCCTCACCCTGATGTTGTGCATCTCTCAGTGCAAGAAGTCAGCTTTAAGGGCAGCTGAAAGAAGAAGCTGCCTTAGGCAGCAGTATGTGAGGGAAGGCAAGAAGGATGTAAATATGAAATACCTACCACTGCTAGCAGTGAAAAAATCAATGAGGAGGAGGAATGGAATTCTTTTTGTCCGACTTTTTTGTTTATCTCTTACCCAGTATAAACTGAGTAATGAAGTTAACGACAAATGATGATAAAGTGTAGTGTAAAAAATAAGCTAAGGCAGGTTCAGCTTCTGTAGCATTCTCATTGCCTTCTCCATCTCTTTCTCTCTGTTCTTCCCATTATATGTTGTCAACTATTTCCTGTAAGCAGCATGTTCTTTTTGCTAATTGTTCAGAAATTCATACTCTCATCTATTAGCACTTAGTGGTTCCTGTCTGTTACAGGGTAAAGCACTGCCAACTCCAGACACTCCAAAGAAATTACAAAAGAAGATTTTTCTTAAAAAGAAGTAGTTTGGAGTTACTATGTATGAGTTGTGAATGTCAAGTTTTTGATGTCAGAATTCACTCTGGTTGTGTTTTCAAGCCTTCCTCCACAATACATTAGTCATGTATTTATTTTTTAAGTAAAGATTCTCCTGTTATCTCCTGCTTGCAAAGGCAGAAGGCCTATGATTTAAACCATAGAACAAAACTTAGAATGGCCTTCTCATAATGACATAATAACAGAAAATAAATGTACATATTTCTTTTCTTTTTTTTTGTTTTACTAAGAAAGGAGAAGAGAATCACAAAACACACTTGCCTTCCAACTTTGATGCCTCGTGCTGCATGTGTTCCAATAAGTCTTTGGGTGTGCTCACCGCAGACCAGAGGAGCTGAAGGAAGCCCTCATGGCGGCTGCAGCTCCTCACAGGGAGCGGAGGGCAGCGCTGAGCTCTGCTCTGCATGACAGCAACAGGGCCCAAGGGAATGGCATGGAGCTGTCACGGGGGGAGCAGCTGGGGGTCAGGGAAAGGGTCTGCATCAGAGGGGTGGTGGGCATGGAATGGGCTGCACAGGGCAGGGCAGTGGGCACGGTCCCAGTGCTGGAGTTCAATGGACACTGCTCTCAGACTGCTCTCTAGGGTTTGGACTCGGTGACCCTTGTGGGTCCCTTCCCCATTCCAACTTGGGGTACTTTCTGATTCCGTGACACTAAGCCTGCAGCAGAGTGCAGCCTCAACCTCCCGTGCCAGTCCCTCCTTCAGCAGGCAACCTGGCCATGTCTGCAGCGTTGACAGAGCACTGGAAGTTATGGAAATGGAGCATTTCTGACTGCTGGTCCCAGCCATGGGGTGAGATTGTGATGTGTCACATGTTCCCCACCTGCAGTCTGAGGATAACTCATCTGTTTATTGGATGGCTCTGAGGATGGGTTAACTAATTTTGTGCCTGGCATGGCTTTAATAACAATAAAGTGAGTGTAGTGCACTGTTGCAACCGCAGTCACTGCATCCCGCTTAAAAATAAATAAATGCAGACTTTGGCAGACAAGTCTTTGCTTAGTGGATGTGATGCTATCAAGGTCTTTCAGAGGGCATTGCTTCCCCTGGCTCCTTCCCTCTGGAGAAGCTGCGAGAAGCCAGGACTCGCGTGCTATGGAGATGACTGCTACAAACAGCTGCTCGCCATTATCCACAGCGGAGGAGTATGTCAGGGCTGACTGGGGTGACTCAGAATTAAAAAAAAAGTAGGAAGGAAGGGAGGGAGAAAAGGGGGTGAAACCAGGCACTGGTTCATCAGAACATGACTCAGCTGCTCAGTAGGCCCTCTGCTGAAGCTCACCATGCTGGCCCTGCAGCGCTGCATGGTTTGCAGCAGCAGCACATGCAGGCAAACGCCTGTGCTCTGTATTTGGCAGGATTTCACACCAGAGCCATCCCAGCATTGCATTGCAGTGCTCAACAGTAATTAACCATTATTAACAAGAATCTGTCCTGCAGAATTTTGTCACCCCTGAATTTTCACATGGCTCTTGCTTCTGTGTGAATACACGCATGATGAGGAAGGAACAATGCTGAAAAGAGGGAGTGCTGTAAACCCTGTAAACATTCAATTCTTTGTAACATCAAAAAGGGTGATGCCGTTATGGCTGTTTGGATGTGCTGGGATGCACACCACATCAGCTCTTTTCCTGCTTCAAGCCACTTTCCAAGCTTATGTACCTCATAAATCCAAAATGGGTGTCCATCATTTAGCACATCTTCATTTTAAATGTGCTTTTCTTCAATGTATTTGTTTCCTCGTTTCAAAATTTAATCTAAGAAAGTAATTTATTCCATAGTGGTGGCTTTTAAAAGATTTTGAAACATATGGATTAGCTGCATGTGAAGACAGGAGGAGTGAGAAAATGGAAGTGTTCCATGCACAGGTGTGCTCTGAGATTTATGGCACCAAGCTTAGCAAATACGTGCCAGGCCCTGCCCTGTGAAAGCAGATACTAAGAGGGATATCTCAGTCTTTTGAGTTAACCTCCCTAATCATTTAAACTTCCTTAATACATGGCAAAGTGCCGCCTCTTCTGCAGAGCGTGAAGTGGCTAACAGTATATTGATAGCTCACAGCAAATAACATGCACATACTTGAAAACAGGAAAATAGAGAATCTCATATGCAGCCCCATCACATCCAAACTGTGTATTCTACCAGGCTAGCTTCTCTGGGCAGTATAAAGTTGTAGCGTTCTGTAAAATGAAGTGTAAACATTTTTGCAAGCAGTAAGTTTTAGTTTTAAGTCTCCAGAAAACTGCTTGTTGTGTTTATTAAAAGAAGAAGAAGGAAAAGCATATTCAATAAGGAGAGTAAATTGCTGGTGCCTTTTTCTGTTTGTCTGCCTGAAAAGCATCCTCATTTTTAACAAAATCTTAACATTGTCTTTTTCAGATTTTTTTTTTCCTGTCAAACTGCTTGATGTCTTTTAGTCTAGCACTGCTGAAATGTGTTGCTGATTATAGCAATTGCCTAGTCTTCCTTTACTTAAAAAGAAGCACATGGAATCGAAGAACCATAACGAAGGAAATCATTCGGGTAGCTCTCCCTGGCAAAGAATCCCTTCCCTTCTCCTTACAGAAAGTGCTGCTTGTATGTTTTATGATTCACTTTTCATGAAACCTCATTCAAGTCCAAAATTATCCGAGCTTCACTTAACACTTTATGGTCATACTCTAAGATGTGGGAGATGGAAAGTATGTGGAATATATTGCTATTTAAAGTCTCTGGGACTGCTCAGCTTTGAAAATTTGAAGGATGTACTGAGATCATAGTGGAAAAAGCGTATGAAGGTGGGAAACTGGTCTTCAAAATACTTAATGTGTTATTTTAAAGACTGTAACATGAGGTCACTAATATGGTTTTCAAATACCGAGTCTCCAGCATACTAAGGCTTCTATGGCATAAGAATTAGTCTGGAATCAGAAAAAAAAGAATATGGTTAGGTGCTGCACTTAGTGAAAATGATCAAGACTACATTTTTGGCAGAGGGTTGGCCTAGCACATAGCTGCAGTAGTTGCATTAGATAGTAATGTTTAAACTTGGCATATCTATCCATAAGGGAGTTTATAAATCCACTCTTTAAAGACACAGAACAGCTGGGAGCAGTTGCAGAGAGCAAGTTCAAGACATAATTTTCCATCCCATTCTCAGCGGAGTACATTCATTAGCTCCATTGTATGCTGAATATTCTCAGTAATAATTTTTTTTTTTTCTCAAATAATGTATTCTTGTTGAAAAGTATCAAATGGATGTGATAAACATTGAATATTTCTTAAATCTTTGACCCCAAGAGTGAACGAAACACAAAGATGGGCACTGAAATGTCTATAGTAAATGGAAGACCACAACTTCAAATTGCATTAGGTTAAAAATGTCAGGTTACATTGGGTTGTAAGAGTTAACTATAGTTAACCTTTCCTTGTGCAATATATCCCCGAGAAGGAAGCTCACACATGATTTCCTAAACCTGAAGTTAAGGACCTGGGGAAGAAGTAGGTCCATGGAGATCCCAAGAGTCTTCTTACCTTTTCTAGGGCCTCCAACAACTTGCTTCCCATAGCATTCTGACCACTGTGTTCTGAGTCTCAGCCCTAGGTTAAGCCTCTTGAAGCCACTCTTAGTTACAAGCTGTGGTGTGCTGCATGGGGCTGTATTACTGGACAGAAATTCACAGGAGACCATGTTCCACTGGTAGGAAATGGTTGCATTTGATAGAACACAGCTGGCCCCATCTGGGTGCCATCCTCGCGTTCAGATATGCCTTCCCCTGGAAAGGTACTCTTCAACATGGTATGCATGCAGTGCACTTTGAAATGCAAATTTCTTTCTCGCTGTCCTTGAACACACACTGCATTAAAGCAAAATTCTCCAATATGACAGACATTCACTAAGTGTTTAGTTCATTATGCTATAAAAACAAAACCCCAAACCTCGCAACGTTACCTAGTATATCAGTAATGAATTTTGGAACCTTCCCTGAATTGAGCAGGCCTGTTCAGTACAAATGCTGGGACATGATGTTCTCAAGGGTATTTCCAACATAGATGGATCTTGGGTTCTAAATCAGCACCAACAATGTCATAAACTGGCTCGGGAATGGGATGTGCTATGATAAGTATGGAGCAGCCATGGGCACACTGAGACTGTGTTGCCGAGTCCTCAGGATTGGGCCAAAACAGCCATGCAATGAAACTCCAAAAGTCATTTGGTCAGTAGGTCACCTGCATGGAGCGGTCTGCTGATGGACTATGCCTTAACTGCACAGCACATTCTGCTGGGTAGGATGCTGCAGTACCTTCGCTTCAGAAGGAACAGGTTAAATTTCAATACTTTAATTTGTACATGTCTTAAATGTCTTACATGCTCTGTGTTCACTTCCTCTTTGTCAGTGCACAGAGATGAAATTTTGAGGGTCAATGCCATGTTATTGATTTTTTTCCTACAATTTTACAGCGAGGTCCCCTCTAAGAGTCACTTCTAANAGAATATCCAGGCTCATCGCCAGCAACTGTTCAGACATTGGTGCAGGGGAACACACCACGTTCTCAATAGGTCAGTACCCCCAGAAAAGCCTTTTTTTGGTTGCTTTGTGTTCGTAGTGTGGTTGGACTGCAGCGCTCCCCTGCTGCTTTCCTTCCACAGGTATAAGGATGATTTGAGAAGCCGAAAATTTCCTTTCCTGGAGGTCTAGTGCAGCAATCATTAATTAGAGTGAGAAGAAACTAAGTTAGAGAGCTACAAGTAAATCCACAGGATGGTTGAAATGTTATCTTTTTAACTCAGTAAACACAGTCTATGCTCTCCAAATCCTTCTGATGATCTTTTCTGCCTATTCCATGTACTGTGTATACCCAAGTGGAGGCCAAATAAATAAATAAGTGAGGCAGTAAATAAAGACAGGCATCCAAATCTTAATAACGCCCTGCAGAGGCTGAATAGGCACTTGCAATAATCAGTTTGTACAACTGTGTTCGTTGTAATCCATACAAGCAGGTAAGATGTGCAAAGCCTGAGCCTATTATTTCTGTTTCTTTAATAAGACCAGTTGCTTACATGCTATTTATTTAAATAATTGCAACCATCTTCTTCCCCCACCCTTGCTTTTTCCTTTTGGAGAGCAACAACTCCTAGAAATAACCAGAGTCAGCTGTGAATTCTGGAGGCTCTGCCAGGAGCAGGCAAGCTCTGACCCTCGCAGGGAACAGAGTGACACAGTTCTGTGTCCCCTGGCACCAAAACAGGTGCCAGGAGCACCTTTTAAAGGAATCACACTAGGAGGAGTGTGCTGATTTCCTCTGCAGCTGCTCCCCAGGGCAGCCAGTGCTGGACTGGGCAAGGATGCACTTGCAGGTGAGAGGCCGTGCACAGGATATCTGTGCTGCCCTCTGTGAGCTGTGCTGTGCAGCATTGCACCAAGGTGGAGAAGGCTGGAGGTCCTGGGTACAAGCATCTGAACGTAGTCCCATAACAGCATTTTGAACCCCCTTATTAAAACTGTCACCATATTTAGCAAGATCTACAAGCGGCAGAGGCAGAACATCTTCTTATAAGGTTGGAAAACAAGAGCATGCCCAAGTCCAAAGTGTCCTCTCTTGAACTTGCAAGAACTCTGTTCCACGTAACAAGTAAACAGGCTTCTAGATGGCATAAATCAAAGAAGCTCCTGCCTGCTCAGGGTACATGCGCAGGTGATGGAGGCGAAGCAGCGTGCCAGGCACGTTGCTATATAAGATGTCCCCCAGAGGGTTTTGGGGGCATTCTGCAAGGTACTTTCCTGCTGTGGTGTGCTTATGAACTGCAGATTGCGTTATGGAGCTAAAGATATCCCTGTGTTCACCAGTGGCGGGATGTCTGGCTTCTTTCTTGGTGGAGGCTTTGGGCAGAGTGGCCAGAGCAAAACTCGGGTTTCTTCTCACTGCATGTGCCGCTTTGCTCCCATCCCCTTTGGGTCTGCTCCTGGTGAGCCAAGGAGAAAGAGATGATTTGTATGGAGTATTTTGTATTTATCAGCTAGTTGCCAAGAGAGTGAGGTTAGCAGAGCTGCACTCTCTGCTCGCAGCAGCAAATAAATGGGAGCGACGTGCTGCTCGCACTGCGTGCTGGCTCCAAGCACGCTCTCAAGTGTATTTGTTCTCGTTGCTTCTGGGAGTGCCAGAAGTCTCGTTAGCATGAGGGCATGCAAAAACATGGAAGAGCACCAAAGAGATGCCAAAGAAATGAATGTGTTTTAAAATGACTTTCTAATTGCAGATTGTAAACAAAAAGGATGAGCACGAGTGTATGGTAATACAGCCTACATTAGAATAGGTCTTTCATATGTTAGTTGTGTGAAAATGATGTTTATAAGCCAATTTATAGCTTAATTTGATCTTTCTTTTTTTGCTTTTGGATTGTGTATGTTGTTGTAGCACAGTAGTAGGACATGTTATCTTCCAGGTAAAAAGGTATGAGATGGCTGCAGTGTGCTCCAGCATCAGCTGAGCCAGTGCATGCTTTCCACCTCCAACAAAATCACCTTTGAGGTGAATGAATTTGCTTTTATTTTGAGATATTTCAGGGTAGAAGTGTTGAAATACGTTAGATTCATTGCCATGTTGCTGCTGCCAATTGACTAGGTCATATCGTGAATAAAATGTAAGGTTTTGTTTTTTTTTTTATGGGAATTTGCAACTCTTCTGTTTATCCATTACTCCCGGAATTTTTCAGTAAAAATGTGGTTTTGAGGAGAAAATGCGCAGTGGCTTTTCCAGTGCACTCTGGGAGGGCATTTCAAGTAAAGAAGGTAGGCAAAAGGTGTTTTGTTCTTTGTTTGACGAAATCAAGTTTTATGTTTGGTTGTACTGTTGGTGCAGGATATAGCAGCAAAGACAAGCACCAAAGCACGGTATTTTGGGACACTGAAGTTTGAATAAAATACAGAAAAAAGAAGACAGTGGAGTAAGAGAAGATTGTTACCTGCTTTGAGTTAATTTGAATTAAAAGGGAGAAAAAGAGGGAAAAAATTGGAATAAAATTAAGCAGTGTTGTATTTTGAAGTTTAAACTACATTGTTCTAATTCTGCCAGGGCCAAGGATTGTTTTTTCCATTTCTTTGGGAGGGTCCCCTTGTGCCGTGCAACTGATGAACCATGAATTGCTTCGGGGGAACACAGCCCTGTCACAAGTAATGGTGTCTAGTGCACGACAGCACAACAGACTGCAGCATCACTGCCATTCCTGTCTTAACCTTAATGGGAAGAGGGATATTTGCTTTCATTGTGGGAGGTGGTGAAATAGCTGCAGAACACCACAGCTTATTTTTCTGTATACCACTTATCAAATACTGAAACGATTTTGGAAAAACTGAGCTGGAGTTGGAAGAAACAGGGTGATCTGTCTTTATGGGCAAGCTAGAGAGGAAAAACGGACAGGTGTTTGCAACTTCAGTGCATTTAGAGCTTACTCCAAAATGAAGGTGTAAATTGTCTTCCTGTACAGCCTCTGCTGAGGCTGCACCTTTAGTGCACTGTTCAGCATTGGGCCCCTCACTACGAAGACATTGAGGCCCTGGAGGATGTCCAGAGAAGGGCAATGAAGCTGTGAAGGGTCTGGAGCACAAGTCCTATGAAGAGTGGCTGAGGGAACTGGGATTGTTCAGTCTGGAGAAGAGGAGACTCAGGAGAGACCTTGTTGCTCTCTACAACTGCCTGAAAGGAAGTTGTGGTGAGGTGGGGTCGGCCTCTTCTCTCAGGTAATAGCCAGTGACAGGACAAGAGGGAATGGCCTCAAGTTGTGCCAGAGGAGATTCATATTTTCCTAATACAGAGCTAGAGGAGCCATGGAAGGATTTATCAAGTGCTGCTTGTTAGCTGGTGGGCAAGCATGGCAAATTTGCCTTCACCATTGCTGTGACCATCTCTAGTGGAAAGTTTCATTTTGAATCCAGGCAGTCTGATGACAGCAAGGCCTTGTTTAGAACTTGGCAATTGCATTAATTTTCAAACAAAAAACAATCGTGTATTAGAATTTGGAGTGATGTTTTCCTTCTCCAGTACTTCCACCATATATTCTTCTGAAAACAGAAGAATGATAATGTCTTTGGTGAAAGACTGACATCACACTCACCAATAAACTTCAGGAGTAACATTTTTTAAGTCAGTGAACAGCTGGTAGGTCCTGGCCTCCCCGACTGTTAGCATTTGGTGAAGGAACACAGTATGAAACACCACGGAGCTCGTGGCTGGGTTCACTGCTCACTCACAGTGATGCATGATGCTAGAGAGATTTTTGCAGTTTTCGGTGAAAGTTCAGGATTAACACTTAATACCTGGCTTTGCCCTTTAATGCTACTTCCTGGGTGGGGGCTTAGCTTTTTTTTTTTTTTTTAATCTACCATTCCTACCCCCTTAGAGTCTAAATTGCTTGAAGTTTATGTAATATTTAAGCTCTCACCTTTGCTGTCTATGCCACCATTCTTCACCCAAGTATGCAGACGTCAATAGTGAGGTGCCTGAAGTAAACTGAAAGCGCCTCGTCCTTCTGTGCTGAGTCCTCCCTGGTGAGCTGGATTAGATGAAAGGTTCACCGTCCAACTCATGTTTCGTGGCTGCATCTGGCCTCAGCTCAGAAGTTGCTGCTCTGTCCTGATGTCCGCTAGGTCAGGAGATCCAACTCCAAAAATAGCAGACTGTAGCTGGGCAGGTCCAGGAGTGACTGACTGCCGGGAGAAGAAACGGGTTAATATTTTCCTATTTCAAGGATATAATATGGAGGGCAGGTAGAGCATTGCCTGACCACGTGCCTCCTTCCTAAATTGCTGTCACTGGGAAAAAAGTGGAAGAACTGACATGCAGAGCAAGTCCCAGCACCTCCTCCAGTTCTACAAAGCCCTGAAGAGAGATTAAGAAGTGCTATGTACAGATTGCTAAAAAAAGAGGGTCAGTTTTGCACCATTATCTGCTATCTCTCATCAGAAGTGTAAGCATGTAAGCACTGCAGCTTGAAATCTTTCTGTACATTTTCATAGATAGCTGTATGGATGGCAGATATGGAAGGGCCACTAGTTTCACATCTTGGTCTAACACATTTGTATGCATGGACAAGTATTTTGATACTCAGAAATAATATTAAAAAAAAAGTTTGCTTTGAAAAAAATTCAGACCTCAAATAATACAGCTTTGGTAATTTCCAGCTTTTTAATAATTCTAAAGGTTAAAAGAATCATTAAGAAGAGGTTTTGGTATAAAGAGATTTCAAGAAAACACTGCTTGAAACTGCTGGTTGAGTGTTAGATCTAACGCTTGGGCTGACCCCACCAGCAGCTGCACCCTTTATCGTAGGGTACAGCACCCTGAGCATGCCGTGGTCCTCAGCCCCCGCCCACCCGCGGCAGGAGCAGCGCACGCCGGCCTCATGACCTTCCTCTTAGGTCAGGCCAGACGGCGATACCGGCGGATGACGATAATCCAGTCCGTCGCGGGCTCAGCTGTGTGCGGTATGCGGAAGCAGGATGCCACAACAGCACTCGGGAGCTGTAATACTGCACTCAGCCGCTGCTGGCAGCACGCTCAGAACAGGTGGCCATTTTCAGCACCTGGGGACACTGGGCTGTCAAGGGAACAGCAGGAGGCACTTTCCTAGCCCCATGTCACCAAACCGCGTGGCCGAAACCCACCTGCGAAGTAGCAGCTCCCAACCTTTGAAAGAATACCCCCACTTCCTCTCACCCCTACGTGGCCATGTGTTGCCTCCCCCTGCGTGCCACAGTACTGACAACGTACATATATGGTACTTACAAGTTTTTATAAACTTGTTTTGAGTAAATTGCTTAGGTCACATAGAAAAGAATGCGGCTTACATTGACGACATCTGACATCTTTTTTTTTAAAAAAGTTTATTTTCCACAAGTAAGAGCAATAGGAAAAAAATTAAACTGTTTTCCACATATTGTTTTCTTAAAACAGAGTCTACAAGAACATATTCAGCACCAAAACTAAAAAAAAAAGAAAAAAAAAAAAAGAAAAAAAAATACAAACAGCCATAGAATATAATCTATAAAGCAAACATTTAATATTGCACTTTGTTTCTCTAACGTTTGGATTTTACTTACTTTTTCCTAATTCAGATCAGAATCCTATATAAAATATTGGGCTACAACTGTGAACCTCATGTTTTATAATGCTGAGAATTGACCAATACTTGTGGAAGAGTAATGCCTCTGAAAAACTAAGAATTTGAACAGAAATTTTTTACTTTATATAAAGTTATAGAATTTTTCACTCCGATCACAAAGGCTGTGAAGCCGTGTCGATTACTATATTGGTCAATCCTGCTTCATACGCAATTCCCCATAGTATTGTGGTAAGAACTTTAATGCTATGTGTATCAGAAATTGTTCCCTAGTCTGTTACAACAACAAAAAGGAAAAAAAAGTAAAACCACCAAATGCCCTTTTATGCCAACAATCCCCTTAGCTTTTTTTGTCTGGTTGGAGAGGGTAGAGAGAAGGGACATTCACAAAATTGGCCTAGTAACGTAAGACATCACCCAATTTCCTTCTTGTCCAGTATTCTTGCTCAAAGTCCAAACTTTTAACTGAATCACTTAAAACGCGACTCATATGTTATCACCCTGTCATCGTTTTTGAAACATGAATTTTCTTTCATGTTCTCGTAAAGGCCACTTATGGAAAAGCCTACTGTGTCGTATGCATGAAGCCTTAAAAAGAAGGCAGAGGTTTTTAAGAACAAGCACCATGCAGAACACCAGCCTCCTCTATCCCCCGTCCATCTGAGCTTTTATTGCACAAGGAAATAGACACATGATGATCAGACCTCGATTTAAGTGGTCAATACCAGAAGCGTGTCCCTTCGTAAATGGTCTGTGCTACACAAGTTCTGAAAAGGGAAGCTGACTTATAAATCTCTAGGCATGGAAGTGCTGGTATTTGCGTTAGCAGATGCAATGGCTCCAGTGCACTCTTTTCTTCCTCGGGGTACACTCAGGGACGAGTGCTCTGCATCGTTTCTCGCACTCTGAATGAACGCATGCTAAAACTGGCTCTTTCATTTTAAAGCTCTTGAGAGTACCACAGAAAATGCAATTACTGAAGCAATTCTCAGCTAACTAATACCCACGTATGGCTGGTAACACTGATCTTCTTCCCCCACTTTAATTATACTTCTACTCTTACTATTTTTACAGTATCATAAACCCTGAAGATAATACAAAGTGCACAAATGAGCTCTTAGCATAGTCCAAGCTTTTCCTGCAGTCTGAAATATACTTACTACTAGAGACTCACAATATATAGTAATTTTTGGTGATTAGGTAACTATGTACAAAAATAAATTTACTTTCTCTTCCCATCTCTACTAGTTGAAATACCTCTCTGCCTGTGAATCCTGGACAGCATTTGCCTATTTCCTTTTAGAATTCTTTTGAGGCTCAGCTGGTGTTTACTGGTGCTGCTTTCACTTGTGCCTTTATTATTTTTATTTTTTAAAGCTTCACAACTTGAAATATCTTTTTTTCATAACGTAGAAAGAAAAAAGGGAATGAGGGTGGCTTTTATAACTTTTGTGTATGTCCCTATTGCAGATCCCCCTCTCAAATAAAGAACTAAAACAAAACACACACAAAACAAAGAAGTAACTAAACAGTGCAACGTAACAAAACAAATAGCATTTCAACAGTTTGGCAAGTGATGAGTTCACCTGAGATTAAGTGATTTTTAGGCAGTCTGTAACAAAATGCTGCTTTGCGATAATAGTAGAAAGGCAACAAACTCTTAAAGAAATCAAGAAGGTATACAATCTTGACAAAAGTCTGTTAGTCTCCTTCTGTTCTCTCTCCATCCCCCAACCCTAATATATCCCCATTATGTTGCTTATCTACTACAGTAGGCTGCAAAACATACAGCAAGAAGGATTGGCTTGAAGGCATTTGATGTTTGTAAATAAATCCACAACAGGATCCAAGCTGAAGAGGTGATACGTGACCAGCCTACTAGGACAATTCTGAGCATGTGCATATGCAGGTAAAGTCCAGGCTACATTAAATTAGAAAAGAAAAAGTCAGTGCATTTGTCAAAGTCCGTAGCTGTTGTTTTTTGTTGTTGTCGTCAAAGCTTTCTTTTGCTCCTTCTTGTGCAGACCACAAACAAGTAGAGGGGGTAACAACAGTGCGGCATAAATGAGAAAAAGCTGTAGTGACACTGAACCGCACAAAATAAGCAATGAGCATGTGCAAATCTTGAAAATTATAAGAGAAAGCCATCCCTCTCTTGCAATGTGGTTTGAGTGTTTTGACACACATGACTGTAGGTTAGTAAGGCTGCTCCTAGTATGTGCCAGTATTTAAACGAGAAAAAGGGGAGGGGAGGGGGTAAGCTCAGGTCTTCAAGCAAGTGGAGCAGTCCTACAATGTTATTGTAGGCTTCAAAGCATAATCACAGGTTGTTTTCATTTATTCACCATACAGGCAAGAGCAAAACCACTTCCTTCTAAAGCATCTCCACTATAGCGCCTTGACCTTCAACATGGCAGGTATGATTCAAAACCTCAGTCAAGTCAGCTTTTTATGGATTCCTTCAACGAGAAGGGCAAGATGGTCTGTCATCTGTAGGCTGATCTGGGTTTGGATCAATCTAAACAGAGGAAAAAAAAATAACTGAGGTTATTTTAAAACCTACTACGGAAAAAAATATATCAGAAGTTTGAAGACAATCAATGTTACACGGCATCCTCAATCCAAAGGTTACTGAAATTACTAGAAAACTTCAAATGATAACTTAGTAATCAGTACTAGTAATTAGAACTCTATGCTACAATTTGAGGGTGATTTTTGGTGATTTTATAGAAAAGCAGGAGGAACTAATAATGAGCTTCAGGAAAGTTCAGTTTCAGTAGCATGGAAATCTTTCCTGCTATTTACTGTTGGGAACAGAACATACACACCACTAAAAGTGTCATTTAGAAGGGTTTAATTGACTTTAAGATCTGCTTCAGACTAGGTACAATTATCAGTAGAAGTCCATTCTACTTTTAGAAATAGTTCATCCTTAAATACCCTGTGTGTCCTATTCTTAACTCTTCTTCCTACAGAAGTAAGAAAAGGTACAACCTAACTTCTGTCTCTCAACATACAGTTCAGGTGTACACCATACTTTTAAACAATATTCTACTGCTTAATAGAGTATAGCCTTTTTTTGTGTGGGGGGGAGAAGAAGGGGAGCAGGTGGGGCAGGAAGGTCCCTTCCTAAATCTTTAAGTACTTGAAATGAAAAGGACTTAAGGACTAAGAATGAAGCTGCAGAACAGCTCTCAGAGAAGCCTCTCACACTTGAAAGAAATGGCCTTCTGCCCGCTCAGAACTCCGTTTCAAGAGGTAAAAAGAAAAGAAAGGAGAGGGAAGAAGTGCATCATGCTACTTATTGCTGTTTTTATTAAACCAAATTAATTCAGACAAGGCTTAGCCAAAGGACACTATTCTCTTTTGTCCTCTACCACTGCTTCTACCTGAAAAACAATACAAATAAGTGAAACTTTGGAAATTCTGTTGTGTGTATTACAGTACTAAAAATACAGNCACTTTTCCTTTAAATAACATAGCTGCCCAAAATAACATCTTTAATTAAAAGCCACAATATTTATGTTTCACCGTGTCCTACTTACTGGCTTACGGGCTGCAAGTCACCAGCAGAGTGTCATTATTGCCAGGCTCTGCATCTGGACTGCTGATTTATTTGACAGACACAACATCCAGAATATCCAGGCTCATCGCCAGCAACTGTTCAGACATTGGTGCAGGGGAACACACCACGTTCTCAATAGGTCAGTACCCCCAGAAAAGCCTTTTTTTGGTTGCTTTGTGTTCGTAGTGTGGTTGGACTGCAGCGCTCCCCTGCTGCTTTCCTTCCACAGGTATAAGGATGATTTGAGAAGCCGAAAATTTCCTTTCCTGGAGGTCTAGTGCAGCAATCATTAATTAGAGTGAGAAGAAACTAAGTTAGAGAGCTACAAGTAAATCCACAGGATGGTTGAAATGTTATCTTTTTAACTCAGTAAACACAGTCTATGCTCTCCAAATCCTTCTGATGATCTTTTCTGCCTATTCCATGTACTGTGTATACCCAAGTGGAGGCCAAATAAATAAATAAGTGAGGCAGTAAATAAAGACAGGCATCCAAATCTTAATAACGCCCTGCAGAGGCTGAATAGGCACTTGCAATAATCAGTTTGTACAACTGTGTTCGTTGTAATCCATACAAGCAGGTAAGATGTGCAAAGCCTGAGCCTATTATTTCTGTTTCTTTAATAAGACCAGTTGCTTACATGCTATTTATTTAAATAATTGCAACCATCTTCTTCCCCCACCCTTGCTTTTTCCTTTTGGAGAGCAACAACTCCTAGAAATAACCAGAGTCAGCTGTGAATTCTGGAGGCTCTGCCAGGAGCAGGCAAGCTCTGACCCTCGCAGGGAACAGAGTGACACAGTTCTGTGTCCCCTGGCACCAAAACAGGTGCCAGGAGCACCTTTTAAAGGAATCACACTAGGAGGAGTGTGCTGATTTCCTCTGCAGCTGCTCCCCAGGGCAGCCAGTGCTGGACTGGGCAAGGATGCACTTGCAGGTGAGAGGCCGTGCACAGGATATCTGTGCTGCCCTCTGTGAGCTGTGCTGTGCAGCATTGCACCAAGGTGGAGAAGGCTGGAGGTCCTGGGTACAAGCATCTGAACGTAGTCCCATAACAGCATTTTGAACCCCCTTATTAAAACTGTCACCATATTTAGCAAGATCTACAAGCGGCAGAGGCAGAACATCTTCTTATAAGGTTGGAAAACAAGAGCATGCCCAAGTCCAAAGTGTCCTCTCTTGAACTTGCAAGAACTCTGTTCCACGTAACAAGTAAACAGGCTTCTAGATGGCATAAATCAAAGAAGCTCCTGCCTGCTCAGGGTACATGCGCAGGTGATGGAGGCGAAGCAGCGTGCCAGGCACGTTGCTATATAAGATGTCCCCCAGAGGGTTTTGGGGGCATTCTGCAAGGTACTTTCCTGCTGTGGTGTGCTTATGAACTGCAGATTGCGTTATGGAGCTAAAGATATCCCTGTGTTCACCAGTGGCGGGATGTCTGGCTTCTTTCTTGGTGGAGGCTTTGGGCAGAGTGGCCAGAGCAAAACTCGGGTTTCTTCTCACTGCATGTGCCGCTTTGCTCCCATCCCCTTTGGGTCTGCTCCTGGTGAGCCAAGGAGAAAGAGATGATTTGTATGGAGTATTTTGTATTTATCAGCTAGTTGCCAAGAGAGTGAGGTTAGCAGAGCTGCACTCTCTGCTCGCAGCAGCAAATAAATGGGAGCGACGTGCTGCTCGCACTGCGTGCTGGCTCCAAGCACGCTCTCAAGTGTATTTGTTCTCGTTGCTTCTGGGAGTGCCAGAAGTCTCGTTAGCATGAGGGCATGCAAAAACATGGAAGAGCACCAAAGAGATGCCAAAGAAATGAATGTGTTTTAAAATGACTTTCTAATTGCAGATTGTAAACAAAAAGGATGAGCACGAGTGTATGGTAATACAGCCTACATTAGAATAGGTCTTTCATATGTTAGTTGTGTGAAAATGATGTTTATAAGCCAATTTATAGCTTAATTTGATCTTTCTTTTTTTGCTTTTGGATTGTGTATGTTGTTGTAGCACAGTAGTAGGACATGTTATCTTCCAGGTAAAAAGGTATGAGATGGCTGCAGTGTGCTCCAGCATCAGCTGAGCCAGTGCATGCTTTCCACCTCCAACAAAATCACCTTTGAGGTGAATGAATTTGCTTTTATTTTGAGATATTTCAGGGTAGAAGTGTTGAAATACGTTAGATTCATTGCCATGTTGCTGCTGCCAATTGACTAGGTCATATCGTGAATAAAATGTAAGGTTTTGTTTTTTTTTTTATGGGAATTTGCAACTCTTCTGTTTATCCATTACTCCCGGAATTTTTCAGTAAAAATGTGGTTTTGAGGAGAAAATGCGCAGTGGCTTTTCCAGTGCACTCTGGGAGGGCATTTCAAGTAAAGAAGGTAGGCAAAAGGTGTTTTGTTCTTTGTTTGACGAAATCAAGTTTTATGTTTGGTTGTACTGTTGGTGCAGGATATAGCAGCAAAGACAAGCACCAAAGCACGGTATTTTGGGACACTGAAGTTTGAATAAAATACAGAAAAAAGAAGACAGTGGAGTAAGAGAAGATTGTTACCTGCTTTGAGTTAATTTGAATTAAAAGGGAGAAAAAGAGGGAAAAAATTGGAATAAAATTAAGCAGTGTTGTATTTTGAAGTTTAAACTACATTGTTCTAATTCTGCCAGGGCCAAGGATTGTTTTTTCCATTTCTTTGGGAGGGTCCCCTTGTGCCGTGCAACTGATGAACCATGAATTGCTTCGGGGGAACACAGCCCTGTCACAAGTAATGGTGTCTAGTGCACGACAGCACAACAGACTGCAGCATCACTGCCATTCCTGTCTTAACCTTAATGGGAAGAGGGATATTTGCTTTCATTGTGGGAGGTGGTGAAATAGCTGCAGAACACCACAGCTTATTTTTCTGTATACCACTTATCAAATACTGAAACGATTTTGGAAAAACTGAGCTGGAGTTGGAAGAAACAGGGTGATCTGTCTTTATGGGCAAGCTAGAGAGGAAAAACGGACAGGTGTTTGCAACTTCAGTGCATTTAGAGCTTACTCCAAAATGAAGGTGTAAATTGTCTTCCTGTACAGCCTCTGCTGAGGCTGCACCTTTAGTGCACTGTTCAGCATTGGGCCCCTCACTACGAAGACATTGAGGCCCTGGAGGATGTCCAGAGAAGGGCAATGAAGCTGTGAAGGGTCTGGAGCACAAGTCCTATGAAGAGTGGCTGAGGGAACTGGGATTGTTCAGTCTGGAGAAGAGGAGACTCAGGAGAGACCTTGTTGCTCTCTACAACTGCCTGAAAGGAAGTTGTGGTGAGGTGGGGTCGGCCTCTTCTCTCAGGTAATAGCCAGTGACAGGACAAGAGGGAATGGCCTCAAGTTGTGCCAGAGGAGATTCATATTTTCCTAATACAGAGCTAGAGGAGCCATGGAAGGATTTATCAAGTGCTGCTTGTTAGCTGGTGGGCAAGCATGGCAAATTTGCCTTCACCATTGCTGTGACCATCTCTAGTGGAAAGTTTCATTTTGAATCCAGGCAGTCTGATGACAGCAAGGCCTTGTTTAGAACTTGGCAATTGCATTAATTTTCAAACAAAAAACAATCGTGTATTAGAATTTGGAGTGATGTTTTCCTTCTCCAGTACTTCCACCATATATTCTTCTGAAAACAGAAGAATGATAATGTCTTTGGTGAAAGACTGACATCACACTCACCAATAAACTTCAGGAGTAACATTTTTTAAGTCAGTGAACAGCTGGTAGGTCCTGGCCTCCCCGACTGTTAGCATTTGGTGAAGGAACACAGTATGAAACACCACGGAGCTCGTGGCTGGGTTCACTGCTCACTCACAGTGATGCATGATGCTAGAGAGATTTTTGCAGTTTTCGGTGAAAGTTCAGGATTAACACTTAATACCTGGCTTTGCCCTTTAATGCTACTTCCTGGGTGGGGGCTTAGCTTTTTTTTTTTTTTTTAATCTACCATTCCTACCCCCTTAGAGTCTAAATTGCTTGAAGTTTATGTAATATTTAAGCTCTCACCTTTGCTGTCTATGCCACCATTCTTCACCCAAGTATGCAGACGTCAATAGTGAGGTGCCTGAAGTAAACTGAAAGCGCCTCGTCCTTCTGTGCTGAGTCCTCCCTGGTGAGCTGGATTAGATGAAAGGTTCACCGTCCAACTCATGTTTCGTGGCTGCATCTGGCCTCAGCTCAGAAGTTGCTGCTCTGTCCTGATGTCCGCTAGGTCAGGAGATCCAACTCCAAAAATAGCAGACTGTAGCTGGGCAGGTCCAGGAGTGACTGACTGCCGGGAGAAGAAACGGGTTAATATTTTCCTATTTCAAGGATATAATATGGAGGGCAGGTAGAGCATTGCCTGACCACGTGCCTCCTTCCTAAATTGCTGTCACTGGGAAAAAAGTGGAAGAACTGACATGCAGAGCAAGTCCCAGCACCTCCTCCAGTTCTACAAAGCCCTGAAGAGAGATTAAGAAGTGCTATGTACAGATTGCTAAAAAAAGAGGGTCAGTTTTGCACCATTATCTGCTATCTCTCATCAGAAGTGTAAGCATGTAAGCACTGCAGCTTGAAATCTTTCTGTACATTTTCATAGATAGCTGTATGGATGGCAGATATGGAAGGGCCACTAGTTTCACATCTTGGTCTAACACATTTGTATGCATGGACAAGTATTTTGATACTCAGAAATAATATTAAAAAAAAAGTTTGCTTTGAAAAAAATTCAGACCTCAAATAATACAGCTTTGGTAATTTCCAGCTTTTTAATAATTCTAAAGGTTAAAAGAATCATTAAGAAGAGGTTTTGGTATAAAGAGATTTCAAGAAAACACTGCTTGAAACTGCTGGTTGAGTGTTAGATCTAACGCTTGGGCTGACCCCACCAGCAGCTGCACCCTTTATCGTAGGGTACAGCACCCTGAGCATGCCGTGGTCCTCAGCCCCCGCCCACCCGCGGCAGGAGCAGCGCACGCCGGCCTCATGACCTTCCTCTTAGGTCAGGCCAGACGGCGATACCGGCGGATGACGATAATCCAGTCCGTCGCGGGCTCAGCTGTGTGCGGTATGCGGAAGCAGGATGCCACAACAGCACTCGGGAGCTGTAATACTGCACTCAGCCGCTGCTGGCAGCACGCTCAGAACAGGTGGCCATTTTCAGCACCTGGGGACACTGGGCTGTCAAGGGAACAGCAGGAGGCACTTTCCTAGCCCCATGTCACCAAACCGCGTGGCCGAAACCCACCTGCGAAGTAGCAGCTCCCAACCTTTGAAAGAATACCCCCACTTCCTCTCACCCCTACGTGGCCATGTGTTGCCTCCCCCTGCGTGCCACAGTACTGACAACGTACATATATGGTACTTACAAGTTTTTATAAACTTGTTTTGAGTAAATTGCTTAGGTCACATAGAAAAGAATGCGGCTTACATTGACGACATCTGACATCTTTTTTTTTAAAAAAGTTTATTTTCCACAAGTAAGAGCAATAGGAAAAAAATTAAACTGTTTTCCACATATTGTTTTCTTAAAACAGAGTCTACAAGAACATATTCAGCACCAAAACTAAAA
>JACDJE010000291.1:468066-478626 GCA_016647715.1 Pavo muticus | reverse complement strand
AATGAACTGTCCTTGGGCTAAATATTATGTTTTTATTGATCTTGAAACAGGATTTTAAAAGTTGAATACAAATATGATAAAGTCTTACCATGTTAAATTAAGACCAGGCACTGAAGACTTAGTTTTTACGCACTTGGGTTGGTTATTATTTGTCAAGAGCCTCCAGTAACTTTCATCAGGCCCTCAAATTGGCGCAGCCTTGGCGTCTGGCTCAGATCACTGTTTATGAAAGCGAGCACTTCTCTTGTTTTCTGGGCCTCTCACATCCAGCTGGAGGTCTATCTTTTCTTGGGCAAATTTAAGCATTAGCTTCTAGTACACAATTTGCTTCTTCTGTCCATATAATCTGTGATGATGACCTAAACATTCCATTTTACAAGGGATAATCAAAATAAGCATGGTGTAAATCACTATAGGAAAATGACTGTAGCACAAAAAATTCACTGAACATTCTTTGCACAAACAAATAACTTATTTCTGATCTATCGTTTTGAATTTCCTGAAGCCTAGCGCTCAGATGAGGTAATTATTGTGAGTTACTAGTTGACAACACTCTAGTGTTTTTGATGGCTAAGTTCTCTAGATACTGAAGGAGTATAAAATTTTAAAAAGTTAGGCCAAAACCTTTTTTTTTTCTTTTTGCTGACAAAATCCAGGAAGGCAGTGCTTGATTATTGGTGTCAGTAGCTCCAAGGAAGATGACGGTATTTCAGCCTTTATAAGAAGATAAGGATCAGACCTCACTTAAAAAATCATTTCCTGAAACTGGCAAGTGCTCCCTTGTGAGTCCTGTTTTTTTTTTTTTGTGTGTTTTTGTGTATGTGTGGTGGAAAGAAGAAGAAAAAGAAAGGAAAAGTTTGCTGAAAATTATGGAAAGAAAGAAAAAAATCCTGGCTTGCTGGGTAGTACTGACTGCATTGCTTGAGAATCTTCACTGGAAAACTGAAAATTCATACTTAGTCATCTCATACAGAATACTGATCCATCTGAACTGTTCTGTCATCCGTGACTGCAGGTGTCAGCATGTTCTGTTCTGTTTCCGAACAGTTCTCCTGATTCAGATCTTACCCTGAGGACTTTGGCAACCTAGAGTCATGCTTGTTTATGTCACAGACTCTAGTAGAAGGATGTGGATGTACAAATGGAAGGCATTTAGGCCACCACATCCAAAGTCAATCCTAAAGCAGTCTTAGATCCAGAGGTATGTCTGCAGGCCTTTGCGCTAACAGTCTGCACTGGAGTGACTGTTCAGTTATTAGTTCAGTGGCATAGAGATGAAAAAACTTTACAAAGTGTCACGGATGGAAACTAGTACACAATACACTTCACTTGTGAGAGAGAAGCGAGACTATATTTAATAAATTTATTGACATAACATGAATATATTGTAGTGATTTAATAGCAGCTTAACAACATTTGCAATGTCTGGATACACTTGCTTTTTTACTGCATAGAGCATAGGTATCCAACCTTTTGGCAGGCCTGGGCTGCACTGTGTGAAGAGGAATTGTCTTAGGCCTCATATAAAAGATATAATATAGTTAATGTATATAAGTAACTAAAGTTATCTTTTTTTAAAAAAAAAAAAGTATTAATTCTAAAATTTTGAAGTACATACCGTTTTTTTTCTCATACTTCACATTGTATCCGTGTTTTAGATTTTATCATAAGATGTTTAACTTATTATCTTTCCTGTTAAAAAAATTTAGCCACTAAACACACAATTCAGCAAATTTACAAATTCTGAGAAAAAGTGAATAAATGTAGGCATAACGTGCATCCTCTGTAAATCTGCCTTTAGCATGCTCGGATTAGCAAATTGACACGTGTTTGTTCAGGCAATTATTATTTGTGTGTTGCCCCCATGTGGTCAGAATAGCAGAAACACCAATCAAGTACGTCTTGCAAAACTAACTGAAAACATATCACAAGTTATTTTGTGCTTTAGTGAGATTTCTGAGACACTAAAAATTACGGAATTTTTCAGCTCTGCACAAATATTCTGGATATTTCTTCTGTAGTGAATGTGTTTACTTATTACATGATTAAATTATTTTATGAAATAACACAGGCTCAAGTTTAATAATCAAATAAGAACACCCCCCACCCGAACGCTACACGCTCGCGCATGCGCCGCACGAGCGGCGCCGGCCCGCCCTCTGCCCGCCCAACTGTCCGCCCACAGCTCCCGGAGGTAGCGCGAACCGCTTCCTCGAGCAGCTACCGCAGCGCTCAACGATGTCAGCGGCGTTGTTCAGGCTGGCAGCGTTTGAAAGCGTATTCCTGTATTCCGTTTTCTCCAGTAAGAAGTCACCCTTGACCCAGCACCTGGCGGGGGAGCTCTGTGCCTAACTTCAAACCGCCAACGATCGGCCGCTGCCCCTGTCCTGCTGGGACCGTGTGTGTGTGTGCACCACCGTGCGGCACGTGGGCGCATCGACGGGAACCTGCCGGAGGGGCGGGGTGCCGGGCAGTCCTGCCGGTTCTGCCTTCCTTGTCGCAAAGACTTCGGGAGATGCAGCTCTTCCCTTTTCCCTGTCCTCTAACGATCCGTACAGCTGAAAGACCCAACTTTGGTTAGCAGGCACCCCGTGAATTTGTTCCTTTTGTACACATGTTGATAAGGAGGGCACCTGCTTACATTGATGGGATATGGCATATTCTCATTTATTTCGTGGGTTGTTTTTTTTTTTTTTGTATCTACGTACATCACTCCAAAAGTAATGCCTCCTATTTATTTCAGTTGCAACTACAACAAAGCACAATAACACCATTTATAGAACAAGTTCTCAGCTACAAAACACAGTCACCACCATTAGCTGTGTATTTTCGGCAGCCATGACCAACAGTCTGCATGCCACAGTTGTAACAATACGCACCAGCAGGGGTGACCCACTGTTGCTGTCACCACTGCTGAAATGCACCACCCAGCACCTCACTGTGCTCACATCCACTGTTTGGTGTCCATCAACATTCAGCAAGTGTCAGTGAACGTCAGTGGGTGCCACTTCTGCATGGAGGAATAAAGTGACACACCTTTGCCTCATTAACACTTTCATGTCGGATACCATTGTGTCAGACTGCCCCTCTGCTGCCATCTGTTGCACAGCAACAAAACATAACAGAATTTTGGTGGGAAAGTTCAATCTCTGCTGCCATACCACCAATATCCATCTCTGATGTCGTGGGCCAAGATAATAAAATAGGAGACACGGCCTTTGGGGCAGTCCTCATAGTTCAGTTTTCCCATTCCAGGCTTGTTGGAGAAGAATAAAATACTTTGATGATCTGCCGTTAAATCTGCGGAGCTTGTGGACCCAATTTGCCTCCCCTCTCTTTAGGACTGCTGTCTTTGGCCANAATGAACTGTCCTTGGGCTAAATATTATGTTTTTATTGATCTTGAAACAGGATTTTAAAAGTTGAATACAAATATGATAAAGTCTTACCATGTTAAATTAAGACCAGGCACTGAAGACTTAGTTTTTACGCACTTGGGTTGGTTATTATTTGTCAAGAGCCTCCAGTAACTTTCATCAGGCCCTCAAATTGGCGCAGCCTTGGCGTCTGGCTCAGATCACTGTTTATGAAAGCGAGCACTTCTCTTGTTTTCTGGGCCTCTCACATCCAGCTGGAGGTCTATCTTTTCTTGGGCAAATTTAAGCATTAGCTTCTAGTACACAATTTGCTTCTTCTGTCCATATAATCTGTGATGATGACCTAAACATTCCATTTTACAAGGGATAATCAAAATAAGCATGGTGTAAATCACTATAGGAAAATGACTGTAGCACAAAAAATTCACTGAACATTCTTTGCACAAACAAATAACTTATTTCTGATCTATCGTTTTGAATTTCCTGAAGCCTAGCGCTCAGATGAGGTAATTATTGTGAGTTACTAGTTGACAACACTCTAGTGTTTTTGATGGCTAAGTTCTCTAGATACTGAAGGAGTATAAAATTTTAAAAAGTTAGGCCAAAACCTTTTTTTTTTCTTTTTGCTGACAAAATCCAGGAAGGCAGTGCTTGATTATTGGTGTCAGTAGCTCCAAGGAAGATGACGGTATTTCAGCCTTTATAAGAAGATAAGGATCAGACCTCACTTAAAAAATCATTTCCTGAAACTGGCAAGTGCTCCCTTGTGAGTCCTGTTTTTTTTTTTTTGTGTGTTTTTGTGTATGTGTGGTGGAAAGAAGAAGAAAAAGAAAGGAAAAGTTTGCTGAAAATTATGGAAAGAAAGAAAAAAATCCTGGCTTGCTGGGTAGTACTGACTGCATTGCTTGAGAATCTTCACTGGAAAACTGAAAATTCATACTTAGTCATCTCATACAGAATACTGATCCATCTGAACTGTTCTGTCATCCGTGACTGCAGGTGTCAGCATGTTCTGTTCTGTTTCCGAACAGTTCTCCTGATTCAGATCTTACCCTGAGGACTTTGGCAACCTAGAGTCATGCTTGTTTATGTCACAGACTCTAGTAGAAGGATGTGGATGTACAAATGGAAGGCATTTAGGCCACCACATCCAAAGTCAATCCTAAAGCAGTCTTAGATCCAGAGGTATGTCTGCAGGCCTTTGCGCTAACAGTCTGCACTGGAGTGACTGTTCAGTTATTAGTTCAGTGGCATAGAGATGAAAAAACTTTACAAAGTGTCACGGATGGAAACTAGTACACAATACACTTCACTTGTGAGAGAGAAGCGAGACTATATTTAATAAATTTATTGACATAACATGAATATATTGTAGTGATTTAATAGCAGCTTAACAACATTTGCAATGTCTGGATACACTTGCTTTTTTACTGCATAGAGCATAGGTATCCAACCTTTTGGCAGGCCTGGGCTGCACTGTGTGAAGAGGAATTGTCTTAGGCCTCATATAAAAGATATAATATAGTTAATGTATATAAGTAACTAAAGTTATCTTTTTTTAAAAAAAAAAAAGTATTAATTCTAAAATTTTGAAGTACATACCGTTTTTTTTCTCATACTTCACATTGTATCCGTGTTTTAGATTTTATCATAAGATGTTTAACTTATTATCTTTCCTGTTAAAAAAATTTAGCCACTAAACACACAATTCAGCAAATTTACAAATTCTGAGAAAAAGTGAATAAATGTAGGCATAACGTGCATCCTCTGTAAATCTGCCTTTAGCATGCTCGGATTAGCAAATTGACACGTGTTTGTTCAGGCAATTATTATTTGTGTGTTGCCCCCATGTGGTCAGAATAGCAGAAACACCAATCAAGTACGTCTTGCAAAACTAACTGAAAACATATCACAAGTTATTTTGTGCTTTAGTGAGATTTCTGAGACACTAAAAATTACGGAATTTTTCAGCTCTGCACAAATATTCTGGATATTTCTTCTGTAGTGAATGTGTTTACTTATTACATGATTAAATTATTTTATGAAATAACACAGGCTCAAGTTTAATAATCAAATAAGAACACCTATATTTCTGCTTAATAAAAAACGTGTCTTCACATGCACACACGTGTGTAAGTAGGTTGAAACATTATTATGGGTAGTCACTGTGTTTTACCAACCAAGAGGCACAGCGTCTTGATGTCAAGGTGCACAGATGTATCCTCAAGAGACATCCCTGAAGGGAGATCCTGCCATATAGGAGAGCTCAAAACATTCCCATTCATATTGCTTTTGCATCCTCTCTTTCCGTGCTCACCCTTTTTTCTTTCGAGCAATGTGCAGAGAAGTCTTGTAATGAGTCTGTCCACACAAGGTCCCTGGTTTTTTTTTTTTTGTGTGTGTGTGCTTTTGTCACTCTGTCTTTTGCAACATCCTCCAAAATAACTTACATTTGGACTTGGTTTTTAAAAAAAATTATCAAAAAGGGGCTACGTGACAGGCCTTTTTCCTCTCACCTCTCATTTGGTTCATCAAAGGACACTACTGTGCTTGCCAGTGTTTCAAATTGGAAAGCTATATACTGTTATTTTACCTAAAAATGTAACCTGTTGCACATTTTGGCAAGCAAGGAATGCAGGAGAAGTGATATATTTTATTAGAATCATTTATTGTCTGGAAAAATTGAAAAACAGACCAGCTCTCAGCTCTCAGCTTTGTTTCAGATCTTCAGCAAGGCAATTTTTAGAAAGCAAGCTACCCTGAGAAAAGCTGAATTCTGTTTTAGGCCATTTATTTTACTTCTTCTGAGCCACAGTAATGAGCACACTCAACCTTCTTTTATTGGTGAGATAAGTACTTCGGTGATAACTGTGATGGTTATCTCTGCTGGATTCTATGTGTTTGGACCTAACAGGAGTGTCTGCTAGGCATTTAAGTGAAACATTGCAGTATGTTGTTAATTTTCCCTCAAATTTTCCAGGAACCACCAGGTTTTTTTTTTCATTCTTCATTTTATTGGATTGTGTCTTTTGTGCTCAGTTGCAGTGACTCAGTGATTTTTCACAGCCATGCTGGGTGAAATACAAGTCATTGAATGAACAGCATTTTGATTAACATCCAAGATGATTTGAGTAACACTGGTATGGATGAAGTCATATGCTGAGGTGAATCACATTACTTTTTTCTCTTTCATTCCCTTTTTCATCTGTGATGAAGATAAAATTATTCAGCAATGAGAGAAACGCTTCAGGTGTTTCCACTACCTTACTCCAAGAGATGAAGCCTTTCTTCCAGGTGTAGCCCCATACATTTCACTGAAATCACCAACACAGTGAAGCACAGAGCAGCAAAAATACAAATAAATGATTGTGACCAAAGTACATTTCTGCTGTCTACTGCCTTTCCATGTAATATAGGTAACTGCTAAAAATAGCTGCTGAGGAAGGAAAACGGATGTTAAGTTTTAACAACCCTTGCTCCTGGCTGGGAAATTGAAAAAGAAAAATTCTTTGTGCTCTGGCAAAAGCACACAGAGACATATTTCTTGGGACTGATAGAGTGGCGCACAGAAGGAGTCCCAGAAGATGAAATGCTTCACCAATATAGGTGTTGATTTATCCTTCAACAACAGCTTAGAAGTTTTTGCAACTTCTCTGCTTAAATAAATCTGTCGTGGAACAAGCTTGCTGCAGTATAACATATGGAGTTGTCAGTAGTTTTTATCTTTGAAACTGCTATTAATACCCTTTGGGAAAAGATTCACTCAAAAGGCAGTGGAGCATTAACTTTAAGTAGAGACTGATTAAGAAGACATTGAGGACTTTATAGTGGGTGCTGTAGTGCAGGAAGTGTGATGTTAAGCAGCTAGATTATGGAAAAAGTGACAAATGGTGCTGTCATATTTTCATTCATTAGGGCCAGTATCTCTCAGACCTTCACACCCAAGTTCTGCTCCTGGGCTTGTCAATGAGCCTTACGTGGCTTAAGTAAAGTGGTTTAACATACGAATAATTGCAGCAACTTCACTAGTGGTACTCAAGAAGGGCTACAGAGAGGCTAAGTCCCATTTCCTGCTGAGGAACACAAAACATCCAGCACGTCTGACATGAGTTATGGATTCCCCTCTTCCAAAGTCCTTTACAGTGCTCCCATGATTATACCACAGAATCTCAAAGGCGCAGTGGCTGTGGAGGAAAAAAACTTTCTAATAATATAGCTTCTATGCTAGTGAGTTTTAGCTTATAACNTACAACAAAGCACAATAACACCATTTATAGAACAAGTTCTCAGCTACAAAACACAGTCACCACCATTAGCTGTGTATTTTCGGCAGCCATGACCAACAGTCTGCATGCCACAGTTGTAACAATACGCACCAGCAGGGGTGACCCACTGTTGCTGTCACCACTGCTGAAATGCACCACCCAGCACCTCACTGTGCTCACATCCACTGTTTGGTGTCCATCAACATTCAGCAAGTGTCAGTGAACGTCAGTGGGTGCCACTTCTGCATGGAGGAATAAAGTGACACACCTTTGCCTCATTAACACTTTCATGTCGGATACCATTGTGTCAGACTGCCCCTCTGCTGCCATCTGTTGCACAGCAACAAAACATAACAGAATTTTGGTGGGAAAGTTCAATCTCTGCTGCCATACCACCAATATCCATCTCTGATGTCGTGGGCCAAGATAATAAAATAGGAGACACGGCCTTTGGGGCAGTCCTCATAGTTCAGTTTTCCCATTCCAGGCTTGTTGGAGAAGAATAAAATACTTTGATGATCTGCCGTTAAATCTGCGGAGCTTGTGGACCCAATTTGCCTCCCCTCTCTTTAGGACTGCTGTCTTTGGCCAAACCATTTCTGGACGCTTAGCCCCAGCACTGCTGCTTTGATACAGGATGCATTCCACGTGTTTCATGTGAGCTGGGTACTGTTGATGAGTGTGCGGGTCAGCTTCAGGTGTGTCACGTTTTATCAATTCATGGACAGTTATGAGTCCTGGTGACAAGTCACACTGGCAGCAGATGGCTTTTGTCAGTTCTTGGGTTGTGTTTCTGGAGGAAAATGCAGTGGGTGGTAACTTGCTTGTCAAACATACTGAACATGCTGGAAACAACACTGATAAAGCTGAATTTCATTGCAACAGTGACACAACTGCACTTAGGGGAAGTGTAGGGGATTGCAGACATAGCTGATCATTATTGGATGTTTTTCTAAATGTGTAGAACTGAGTCCACTGAATTTAATAGGATATTTGGAAACCCATGCTATATGCAAAACTGCACAGTCTTTGAAGCTCTCTAATTTCCATATATTGCTATGCTGTTGTTCTGAGTTAATTAAAACATATCCTTATTGATCAGATGGGCAGATTTACATGAAAGCTGACCCAGTTTTGAACGCTAATTCTAAATGCCTGTTAAAGCTTGGTGGAAAAAAGCAAACAAACAAACAAAAAACAAAAACTATACATCAGTTTCATATTAACTCTGAGCTATTACACATATGTGCTATTATGCATATTTGCACCCAAAGCATCTGAACTGAGATTGGCTCTGCCTTGAGATAACATACCCAGTACCCCGATCAGGATGCTTTCCTCTGTGTTCTTGGTATTTGTTTTTGTTTTTCCCCCTTTCTTCCCTGATATGTCTTCCCTAAAAACATGAGTCTCTTTCCTGCAGCCTCTCACCTTTTTGCCCTTTCAGTAAGGAGAATGGATTGGGACAGCATTTCCTGTATCACATCTCATTGGTTATAGCAAGCAGAGCTATAAGTTCCCAAATCACAAGATTCTACTAGGAATTAATTAGTAGTTGGTATGTTAACTTAAGGCCTCAGATTCAGGAATTGATGTGACAAGGTAAAGAATCTCATCTCTGGCAGAGACCTTTGAACCTGATGAATTAAGAAATGAGTTAGCTAAGAGGAGTGAGTTCACCAGAACAGCTGAGAAATCAGGACACAAACGAAACAACCCATCTATCATCCCCTGATCCCCTCACATCTCCAGCCGCGAGCACTCAGCCTGGCTCTGTGCCGCACTCAGCCCTTTTCTCCGCTCACCTCCCACGCTTCCTGCTGCCCGGATTGTCCCGACTCGCCTGGGCCCGTGTCTCACCAGAAACGCCGCCCACCGCCTCCTTGCTGCTCTTTCTGGCCGTACGCAGGCTTGTTGCTAGCCACCTTGTCGATCACCTCAGCTTCATGTTCAGTTATGTGCAATTTCAGTTTGCAGCCCTCAGCATATTAATTTGTGTAGTTTAAATTTGGAGCACAAAGCGTATTAACACAGGCTGACATGGTTTGGTTAAGCGAATGTTAGACGTATTAAAATTTAGGTCAACAGTTTTGCAGAATAGCGTTGCTTTCACACGCGTTCAAGCATTTCCATTTCCCCTCAACAGTCATGTATACAGATGCAGTCCGTGTACGTTTTTTGCGTTCATCTGTGCCCCGGTAATTCGGGTGCGTTGCGCCATCCGCTGGTAAGCATGGTGAAGTGCCCGCCCTGCCGTTCAGCTTGTGCCGGTGTGTTCCTGTAAACCTGCCACGCGGCAGGGAAGTGCTGCAGGCCTTGGCGAACTGCTTTCCCTTATCCTTTCGAATTCAGCACTCTGACATCCATTAAGATTCACTCTTATGGCTTGCTCATTGCCACCTCTTGCTTCCCTTGTTCCTGTTACAGATTGTCCCTGTTTCTCACTTTCAGCAACTGCTTATTACACAGTCTAATTCCTACTCACGTAGAATAGTATCCACCCACATACTGTAAGGAGAATACCCCTGAATTTGAGCCCTCTGGACTATGGGCAACATTTTCTCGAGCAGTTTAGAGGTTGAGAATCCAAATCTTTTTGTGTTGCAAGACATAAATTAGAGCCTGAAACCAGACAGCTCCTTTTGAAAATTTTATCTGAGACTCACTGCCATAATTAGAACATTTGAAAGATACCATCATTGAAGATGATTAGTATTTAAATAGGAATTAAAATATTGCTTTCTAAACGCTGTATTAACACTAAAGTGAGATCAGTGTGATGACACCAAATCTTTAAATAACCTGCTTCTATTTAAATAGAGAAGTTGCTATGAAATGTAATTAAAATGGGTATTCAGCGACTATTTTCAGATTCTTAGTTAACTGTAAATATTATTGAATGTTCATTACTTCCCCCTT
>JACDJE010000291.1:421019-463848 GCA_016647715.1 Pavo muticus | reverse complement strand
CTTTTTTTACTTTTTTTTTTTTTTTTTTTTAATAGAAACTCCCTGTGAGCAGAAGATCCAGGTGGCCCAGATTAATGTAGCATTATAAAAGTGAGCAGACTTGGTTAAAGTAAAATGCATTTTAGTACAGTGTAATGTCCTTCCTAGCAGCCAGTGTATTTGTTATGAAACTAATCCCTAATGTTAAAATGCTTAGGCAATATTCTTTCCGTCAGTTGCTGAGGAACAAGATGTCCTAGTGGCAGGACTTGGGCTAGCATGCATTGGCCAAGTTTATACACGTAATAATCTATCAGTTGCTGAGCTATTCTGTGGAAGTCATTCCATTGTATTATTTTTATGCGTGACTGTGCATAGTTCTGTGTCAAAATAAAGCCTGGTTTTCAAATTTTGCTTACATGAGTGAGTCTGATAAAGACCTGGAGATTTTCTTACCTATTAATGTAGTGGATTTTTTTCTTCTTCTTTATGTAAGTAGATTTATAATCTTTATGGTAATGCACTTAACCAAGAGTAGGTTCTTGCATTTGTTTGTGAGTAAAACCAAGAAATAATGCGGATGATATATGTTTGATGGCATCAAAAACAACAAGAAAACAAAACAAAACAAAATAACCTCACACTTGTCTGTAAGGAGAAAAAAAAAATGCCAATCCCTCACTGGTAATCTAATGGTATACATAGCGAAGTACTGGCTAATAAAGAACAGCAGCTAAAACGGGGAATATTGTATGTTGCAGAACCTTATGTCAGCTCTTACATCTAAAATAATAGTATAAAGGAAGATGAACAATGTAAAATTGTAGTGATATCAGCCACAGTGCTTAGTGTTATTAGTTTAATTAAATTTGAACAAATAGCAAGCACATAACTAAATAATAATAATAAGTAGAATGAGAATACGATGGAAACTGGGGACATTGGGAATGTTTTTGGTTTTTGTTTGTTTGTTTTTGCTAGACCAGGTGAGCTATAGTGAATACTTAGATCTTCTGGATGCAATTTTCAATGATGGGCAATTGCACTTCTGTTTCACTAACCTCAGTGCTGTAATATGTAACTGCTACCGATTTCAGACTTGTATGAAACACAAGTAACCCTTGAATTATGGGAGGGTTTTGGTTTTTTTTTTCCTTCTTGTACCCAGCTGTAAGAAAGGGAGGCATTAGTTAGAAGTGATTCCGAGCAATGCGTGAATGAAGCATGCTGCTCATTAGCTGGGTTTTATTGCCATCTGGTGGCTGATTGCATGTATTTCAGAAAGAGCCATTTACATTTTTCACACTGTTCTGATATCATTTAATTTCAAAAAGAAAGCATGAAATCAGTAGCTGTATAAACAATGTAGTGTATATCATAAGAGATAGACACATGGAGTTGTGGCACAGCCTGGCTCATCACAGCAGTAACCAGAATGCAAAATGCTGTGCTGTATTGGGTATTTGGCTTTTGTTGCTTCTGTGTCTTTTGATTGTGGGAACTGGAAGCGTAAGTGAATTAATTCTCTAGCACTGCAACATAGAGGCCAAAATAAAATTTCAGAGATCATAAAATAAGGAAGATTCTTGAGATCCTTGAGGAGATCTTTTGTGTATGTAAAGTATATAGCTACATTAAGATAGTTCCTTTTCTGTGATACAGTACTGCTCAAGCACAGCTTGCATTTCTGCTTCTGGGTGTTTGGTTGCTACCCTCTGTTCCACGCTTAAGTGCTAATACTAGGCACTGTTCATTAATCTAATTGACAGATTTTTATGACATTGCCACTTAGGTTTATATACCTTTGTACAGTTATCAGAAGTGTAAGTTTCTATGTAAACAAAGGCTTTGCCTTTAGATTTCCATTTCATTCTATGTGGCAAAAAAAAAGTGCTACTCTTGCATAATGTTTGTGGGGTTTTGTGCCTTGTTAGCACATTAACAGTTTTCCTGCAGTCCGCCTTATTTACTCTGTGTTGTGGTCAAGGAAAACTCTTCAAAAAAATGCTTAGATCATTTTACATCTTGATCAGATTTTATGGAATGGAAAGGAAAAGGAGTTTATTTCAGTGTAAACCCATAAAAAAATCTGTGTGTCTGCACCCATTTCTAGGGACACCAACTTAGTGTTGGATGAAGATTTAACTCCACTCTAACAACAGGGTGAGCAGTAAGATAAAAAAGGGGCTGTTCTTTCCCATCGCTGACACTGAGGTTATTGTCTGCAAGGTTTTCCATCATGTAATCTCCCGAAAGATGCTCATCTTTATTTCTGCTCTTACATGTACTGTTGGGTACTTCAAGCTTCATTTGCTGCATTCTTTTTTTTTTTTTTCTTCCAGGCTGTCACCCCTGTTTCTCCAGTCTATACTGGAAAAAATAATAATAACACTCTAATTCTGGGTGGTACTGCTTGGAGCCAAGATTTGGATTCAATCATCTTGTGGATGCCTTCCAACTGGAGATATTGTATGGTTCTGTGACTCTGTGATTCTATGATTGCGTGTCTGCCACTGTTATTAAATCCTCTGAAAACACACCTCTCGGTGTTCTCTGATTATTCATCACCAGAACAATGAAATGTTTTGAAACAGTCCTCTCCCTGCTAATTAAAAAGCAACACCACGTATTCCTTCTAAAACTCATAACTACCAGAAAATACGCTCTACTCTTCTCCACCATCATCTAATTCAAACTATAAGCAGAGACAGTGTCTGTGATTCCCTGAGTGTGGAGAGCACCACAGTTTTTGTGCCTCGCCTTCTCTCCCTATGATCATGGCAGACAGCTCATACCTTGTAACATCCAAAAGCAGCAGCATTCTCAAGGGAACCACCTCCGCAGAGCAGGAGCCATTGACTCTCTGTTACAGAAAGTTGTGAGGCTGCTGATGGACATATTCCTTTCAAATTTTTACTAATGATATTCACTTTTTACTAAAAATACATAAATTTGCCAAGTGGTCCTCTGCCCTGGCACTTAACTAGTGTGTGCCTTGGCTAAACAGAGGAGAAGTGTTGTGTCCATAGACTGCTGGCCATATGCCGGTATCTGCTGTGTCAGATCTGAGAATTGGACTCCACATTTCTATTTCCAGAGAAACACAAGTTTGTTTCCAGAGGCGTGTAAGTTCTGACACACTTGAGCTGCAGGTGTGTCCCGCAGCACTAGACTTGTTCTACTGAGCACACTGCACCTCCCTGCGAGTGTGCAGGGGAAAGCAACTCCAACAAAACCTCTCAGAGCAGGCAGCGTTGGTTCTCGTGAAATATTATCTCCTTCCCATCACCTTCTAATGTGGCCTGAGGTTCTGCTTGTTTCCATAAGTTTTTAAGCACTTCCTGCACCATAAATGTCATGGTTTTATGATTTTTGGTTATCAGTATTCCACATCATAACATCATGTAGTGCACTGGGAGTTAAAGTGTTCTGGGTAGCTGTCCCAGAAAAGAAGAAGAACTACGTTCTCCAGAAGCCTGTTTGCTGTATTGTTATCATTTCTGCTCAGGGGGAACAGATATAAGGCCTTGGTAGGTCATCTGACCAGGCTCTTCTTCATCAGACTCTCTCCCTGCTGCTCAACCGGACTGCGCATCTCACCTCAGCATTATGGTGAGGCCTACCCAGACAGCTTTTGGACAATCTCTCTCTCTCTCATTGTATTTGATTTATTAGCTTCAATTCTAATTATATTGTATTATAGTGTGTTATCTCGCATTATGATAGTATATTTAGTAAATTAGTTTGTTTCTCCTCAGATCGTGCCACTGTTTGTAATTATTTTGGGGTCCCCTGTTTCCCTTTTCCGGAGGTGCAGATTTTGCGAAATCCCTCTGCCCTGCTGGTCATGGAACTGGGCTGAACCAGCCCGTAAACTGTCGAAAATAAGTTTGCAAAAATTGGAAGTTTTTAAAGTTAACTCACATTCCTGAATATCAGCAGGAATCTGAGTGTGTGTGCATTCCTCACAAATAATGGCACTTTTGGATTCTGTGCAATACTGAAGGCAGTGACACTGAATAGTGGAGCTTGTCACTCACTCCAGAAATGGTAGTGAGGTGGGACCTGGAAGGCAGCACTGCATCTTGTCCACTTTGCCAGCAAAATACATATTGGGCAAAAGGCAGTCTTGGTCTTTGCATGCTATTTGGATTTATTCTGCTTGCTGAATTAGATGCCCCAGTGGATGTGTCATGTTGATATTCACTTAGTTCTTGAGATACAATTGATATGGATACTACTTAGAGAACTAAGTTAATTTTTAAAATACTGTTGTTCATAAAAGCAGGTAGCTTCCTTTGGGAATGATTAGGAGCACTTAAGTTAGATATCTAAATAAGACACTGGTGAAAAAAAAACGTGAATATGGAACTGGAGCATATAAAGTGTACTATTAAAATACAAAATGCTATCCATTTTTCTGCTCTCTAAATATGTGAAATGGGCAAAAAATTAGCTCTCCACTAAACTGAACAAACCCGGGAACATCAGCCACTCTTCACACAGCTTTCCCTCCAGACCCTTCACCATCTTGGTAGCCCTCCTTTGGATGCTCTCTAATAGCTTTATGCCCTTCTTACACTGTGGCAGTCAACCTGCAGGCAGTGCTGGAGGTGAGGCCACCCAGCGCAGAGCAGAGGGGACAACCCCTTCCCTTGCCTGGTGGCAGTGCTGGGCCTGCTGCACCCTAGGGTACAGTTGGCTCTTTGGGCTCCAGGACATACTGCTGGCAGTGATTCATTCATCCCCTGTCTTTACCTATATACAGGGTTGTCCTGTCCTGGATGCAGAATCTGGCACTTGCTCTTCACAGGATCATAGAATCATTAAGGTTGGAAGAGACTTCTAAGATCATTCAGTCCAACCATCCACCTACCACCAATATTGCCCACTAAGCTATGTCCCTCAATGCGACATCTCCAAATTTCTTGAACACCTCCAGGTGACTCCACCACCTCCCTGGGCAGCCTGTGCCAGTTCCTCAACACTTTTTCTGTGAAGAAGTTTTTCCTAATATCCAATCTGAATCTCCTCTGGAGCAACTTGAGGCCATCACCTTTTATCCTATCATTGTAACCCGGGATAAGAGGCCGACCCCCACTTTGCCACAATCTTATTTCAGTGAGATGTAGAGGGCAATACAGTTTCCCCTGAGCTTCCTCTTCTCCACACTGAACAAGCCCAGCCCTCATCCTGACTCATCCTTCTGAAAATGTGGCCCAGGGACCACGCATAATATAGTGCTGCTGTTTATGTAGCAAAAATGGTAAGTAAACTCAGAGCAGGAATTTGGTTAGGGCAGTGGTAATTCATATTCCCTGTATTCCCATGCTGTCCTCATTAGTTTCATTAGATACTTCTGTTATGTGAAAAGGATTATTGTGTTCTTTGTTACCTTTTCTATTTCATGATGTCTGTACATTTTTTTTAATTATTGGTCCAGGCTTCACGGTTGCTATAGACACTCTGATGGTTTACATGTTCTTTCCAGCTGGTAAGCCTGCTCTGATGGCAAATCTTGCAGCCCTACTCCTGCAAAGGGCAGGACCAGGGGGATTGCTTTCCCAAACAAATGTTTTCTGAACAAGTTCACTGTCAATTCTGAATAGCAACAACTGTTTGTAGCACTCTTGCGTTGAAAAGATTCTTAGGAAGTTCAAGTGCTTGTGCTGGAATCTCATCATAATTTATTAACTAGATTTTGAGCTAAGTATCAAGATATATTGAATTAATCACTAGTTGGGTTTAATAAAATACGGTGTTTATAGTAGAAGTTCCCACCAGTGAGCCAGATGAAAAATAGGTGTATGGAGCATATTTCAAGAAAGTCCATGGCTAGGGTTTGAACTGATGTCCTCTGTGGTCGAAGTATTCATTTTATTTTATTTTATTTTATTTCATTTCATTATTTTATTTATTTATTTAATTTTATTCTATATTGAAAAGCAACAACAACAACAACAGCAAACAACAAGCCAAGCTTTTATAAAGACAGAACCACAGAGATAATGCTAGGAAAAATGCTGTAGTAGAAGAGGAAGTAAGTGTAAGTGGGATTACAGGATCAGGTTGCTGTTTGGCCTAATTAAGGTTTTGAATGTCACCTGTTTTGGTTTGTTGGGGTTTTTTTGCATTTCAGAAAAATTTTAAAAATGCTGCTCTTGAATTGCTTATGCTGAAGAAGTGGAAGTGTAATGGTGAAAGTAGTTTTTCAGCTGAAAATTGTAGGCAGAAAGAACTAAATTGTTCCTCACCAGCAGCAAAGCCTTACTCAGCAGGTTTTTGCATAAGAAATGCAGGTGACTGCTGATATTATATTTGCTCAGAAGGAAAGAGGCAAGAAAAGACTCACCAAGGCTCAACTGTTAATGTAGTATGTAACAGTACTATTACAGATGATGGCAGGAATAGAAGTGTGTGTGTGTCTGTGTGCACCACAGACAAAGGGAGGAAAACAGACCTAGTTTTACTGCTAACTACAGTTTTCTTTATTCAATTTGTGCTTCTTTCATTTTAATTAGACCAAAAGCTCATCAGGTAAAGAGACTGTGACAGTGTGCATGATACGGCCTAGCGCTCAGTCTAGACTTGGGAATGGAAGAAGAGTATATGTCTTAGTGTGTATGTTATTTTTATTTTACAGGTAACAAAGTTCAATAATTTATTTACCTGTCAGCCTGATTTTTTCTTCAGTGAATGCTGACATGCTTTTCTTACCTATTTTCCTTCTTTTGGATGTAGTTTTTCTGTCTACGTTGTCTCCTGGAACATGTTTCTGTCTCTGCTTATCTTTCCAGTTGCAGTATTGTCTTCCGTTTCTCCCATTCACTTTTCTCCTCTGTTTATTTCTGAGGTGGAACTCTCTGAATGGCTTTTCTCCACCATTGTCACTCCTGCTCTGATTGTATTTCTCTTTTTATTTACCTTTCTGCTTTATCTTCTCCCATTCTTCCTTTCTCAGTATTGTTATCTGTCTGTCTATATGCCCACTGTATATCTGCTGTCACTCATTATCTTCCCCTATGTTGTTTCTGGACTCAATCCAAAAAAGTTGCTCTGGTGCTACAGCAGTGAGAGCTGCATGCTTAAATTGTGTGTATCTTTTACAGGACAGCAAGGTGCCCAGGGCAAGACAGTGGCTTCCTGGGAAGGACACAGCACCTCCAATGTTTTGTGCAGCCCAACACAAGCTGGTAGAGATGGACTAAAATAGAAAGGGATGGGATTTCAGGCACAGCAGTGAGTTGTGTGCTGTACCCAGTGCTTACATCAAATTATTTTTATCTTATTGATGACTAAAATGTATATTTTAGTAGCAAAACACAGGTCACTGTTTTTAATCATCACAAGTAGTTCTTCCACTTGGTTGCAGTCCCTTTTGAGGGTACCCAAACCTGCAGCTCTCCCCTGCAAGTGTGGATGCTTCTACCTTCCTTTTTGTACCAGTGTAGGCAATAATTCAAGATTCGTTAGGTGAGAAGAGTTAGTACAAATCAGTGATGATTTCTGACATGTGGCAGTAGAAGAGAGCATCTGGCGTGCTGCATTTATATACTCAACTCTTTCCCTTTCCCTCTGTATCAAAATATAGTCCTTAATTTAAACATAATGCTTGTGTGCAGGCTGTGATTTTGATACTCTGATAGTGTCACTCTTTCTCTGAAGTCTGTATCCAAACACGATGAACTGAACTTGCATAGAAGAGCGCTGTTTGCTTGCTTTTATTATTTATTATTTATTTTTATTTTTATTATTAATTATTATTATTTTTATTTTTTATTTATTTATTTATTTATTTATTTATTTCCTTTCTCCTAGGTAAGAAGCAACCAGTCAGCTGTTCCCTTCATCCACCTGATTACAGAGCCAGGTATGCCATTCCTCACCACCAACAAAGGGTGCAATGGGCATTGGTATTCAGGAACCATCTGTGCCACCAGCGGAGGTTCAGCAGAGGGCACCCAAATTGCTATGAGTCGGAGACTTGGTTTCTTTTATGTAGAACAGGGTAGGTTGTATTGATACCAGACACACACGTAACATTCCCCACAGGACCAGACAAAGAGCCAAAGATTTAAATTATTTACAAAATCAGCAATTCTTTGTTCTTGCCTTAAAGATTTGAGGGGATGTGGGAGTGCTCCAGCCAACTGTGTGACAGTTAATTCTGCTCTGTGCCTCCTGTGTTTCTGAGATGGGTCCTGTTCAGCCCTCCAAGCAGACTCCCATCCTGTTGTCTGGAAGTCAGGGATGACAAACGTGCTAATGTAGTCACACCTGAAGAGGCCTGTTGCAAGACAGTTAATTTGAACTAAGCTTTAGAAAATTTCAGTACTTGATACAATTAAGTGTATCATCAGTATTTTTTAAGAGTTGAAAATAACATTTAGATTATGGCTTTTGAAAAATTGACTATAATGCAAGCAGTATTGTACTATATCCTCCAAAGATTTACTCTTATTAAAAACATTTCTATTCTTACGACGTTGCTCTAGAAATTATTTAAATATCATAGAATCATAGAATCATAGGGTTGAAAAAGACCACAATGATCATCTAGTTTCAACCCCCCTGCTATGTGCAGGGTCACCAACCACTAGACCAGGCTGCCCAGAGCCACATCCAGCCTGGCCTTGAATGCCTTCAGGGACAGGGCATCCACAACCTCCTTGGGCAACCTGTTCCAGTGTGTCACCACCCTCTGTGTGAAACCTCCCCTGTCTCAGTTTAAAACCATTCCCCCTTGTCCTCTCACTATCCATCCTTGTAAACAGCCATTCCCCTTCCTGTTATATGCTCCCTTCAAGAACTGGAAGGCTGCAGTGAGGTCTCCCCAGAGCCTTCTCTTCTCGAAGCTAAACAAGCCCAGTTCCCTCAACCTTTCTTCATAGGAGAGGTGCTCCAGCCCTCTGATCATCTTAGTGGCCCTCCTCTGGACCCGCTCCAAGAGCTCCACGTCTTTCCTGTACTGGGGGCCCCAGGACTGGATGCAGTACTCCAGATGGGGCCTCACAAGAGCTGGGTGGAGGAGGACAATCACCTCCCTCTCCCTGCTGGCCTCTCCTTTTTTAATGCAGCCCAGAACACAGTTGGCCTTCTGGGCTGCAAGTGCACGCTGCTGGCTCATGTCCAGCTTCTTGTTCACCAGGACCCCCAAGTCCTTCTCTGCAGGGCTGCTCTCAAGGAGATCTTTCCCCAGTTTATATAAATACCTAGCATTGCCCCGACCCAAGTGCAGGAGCCTGCACTTGGCCCTATTGGACCTCATTAGGTTATATATTATGCTTATATATTTATGCTTGTAAAATGAGCAAATCCCAGTCAGTTGAATGCAGTTACACTGCAGTGCTTTCGGTTAGACTTTAAAAACAGCTACTGATTGCCCACCTTCTACCACTGAACTCTTGGATATATCAGTTTGTAGGGGTTTTGTTTGTTTGCTATTAACATTTTAAGTTAAAATGAAGCCTCTGTAACAGAAATAGTAAATATTTCTAGCATGTTAAGAAACACACTTTAATTGCTATATTTTTCCATAGTCAAAATTTTCTAAGTGTAAGATGTAAAGTAAATTATATGCAAAATGAATCATCCTATTAAGTAGATCCCTGGTGTAGTATTCCCGGAGAATCGGGATCAATGAGATTTAATTATCAGTTGTCAATTAGTTACCCTTTGCAGAAAAACTTAAATCTCTACTCTCACCATTTTTTTTCCTGTATCATTAACATTAGCATCTAAATCATCACAGTTCTCATGAAATGGCATTTCCATTATAGACTCTGTAACTGCCATTCTTTGATATTAGAAATGAACACAGAACCAGAAGTAGATAAAAGTCACAGAACGAGTAAAGACTCTGAAGAAGTCCAGATACTGTAAATACGTAGCAGATACTTTGAAAAAGAAATATGTTTCTTCATGGAACTAAGTGGTTTTGATGAAAAAGATCAGGAGCAACAGGTTTTGAAAACTCTTAGGTAGGTGATCTGTCTTTTACACAATATGCAGGAAAATAAAAGGTAGGAAAGTAAGGAAAAGTAAGGAAAAGTAGGCCAATTAATAGACATAGCTTAAATGATCTGAACAATTTTAAAACAGCAGAATTGCCATCGACAAACTTCTTTTGAGATCTTCTGTTGACTTTGGAGAGAAAGACTTCTAAAGCATTAATAGCATATGTAAAGCGGCTAAGTGAACTTGTAAAGTTTGTGGATCCTTATTTTAAATAAGGTTGTAATTTTGGTCAGAGGTCCGAGAAAAAGGGAAGAAAGAATATTAAAGCAAAGAACACTAAAATCTGAACTGAAATTTATGTGATAGGAAAGGCTAGAAGCAAGTGTGAACAAATTGCTCAATTTCTGTTTACTAGCTCTAGAAAGAAAATAAGACAGTACCATGCTGGATTGCTAATGTCAAACCTGTAGGAATATGTTAGACAAAGGAAAGGCTGAGACCTAAGAGAAGTCTAGAGAATGTAGCTGGAATGTGTTTTCAAGGAGCAGCACAAAGAGCTGTGCTCAAAGTCTTATGTTCATACAAAACTGCCAGATTCACAGAAAACACGAGCATTTTGCAAAGGCGCATTGAGAGATGTTTTGTATGCTTAAAAATAAACTATACTGAAAGAAATATATATCCAGTGTAGAAGGCAGTTACTACAATACAGACAGAGAATTTCCTTTGGGATCCGAAGATCAGCTGGGAGTAATAACCTGAATGCTATCCTTATTGGGTGGGTTATAATTAGTGGCTTATAAAAACACACTCAGTGTAAGTATTATAGTTTGGGTATTGATACAAAGCTCAATGTGGAAACGTAAGATTAGATTGTTAAAGAAAGTTGTTAAAGAAAAGACATGTTGAATGCAAATGCATGAAGTTAAGATCACATAGTAGGAAAATTATTTATGCTATAAATGTATCAAAGCTGTATGTTATAAAAAAAAAAAAAAAAAAAAAAAAAAAAAGAATGGCCTGTAAGAGATAATTTTGCAGAATTTCATGAAATGTAGTATTTGAATACAAGGAAGATGAACTTTCTTACTGCAAATAAAGCAAAATACACCTTTGTGGTGTTAGGTGGTCTTAAGGATCTTAAGGGTCTTTTCCAACCCAAATGTTTCTGTGATTCTGTGGCTCTGTAGCAAAGGAAAAGCTTATTTTACACCAGGAAGAGAAATCTATTTTGACATTACCAAGATTTTTCATCTAATTGATTGGATAACAAAGGGTAAAACAATGAATAGAGATTGATTTATATTCAGTGAATGTAGATATCGTAATACAAAGCCTGAAACTCTTGTAGCATTGTGTATGCTGGGATCACTGAATATTGTTATAGAATATAATTAGTGAAATTTGTACGTTATTAGAGAATTAAGGTGTTAAACATGTTTTCATAGGTATTATACTGATATTAGCTAGTTCTGCATACCAGCTGTAGTAGTGACACATAGTAAGCAACAGGTTTTGATTTCTTGTGATTTGAAATATTTTCCAGGAATAAATTTCTTTTAGACATGCTACTTTGAGTTCAGGACAGCCACTGTTTCATTATACTGTGGAAAGTGGTAATAGTTATTTAAGAAGTCAGAGAAAATCAGATTCCTGTTTGGTCTTGGTGAATGATTTACTCACTAATAAGGAAGGGCTTGTTAAGGAAATAAAGGCTGGGGGCAGCTTGGGTTGTAGTGACCACGAGGTGGTGGAGTTCAAGATCTTGAGTGGAAGAAGCAAAGCAAAAAGTAGGACTGGACTCTCTGGACTTTAGGAGAGCCAACTTAGATCTCTTCTGGGACATACTTGGAGCTATCCCATGGGCTAGTGTGTTAGAAGGTAAGGGGGCCTGTGAGAGCTGGTCGGCATTTAAACAGCTCTTCTTCCAAGCTCAGGATCAGTGCGTCCCTGTGAGCAAGAAATCGGGAAGGAGTGGCAGGAGACCTGTGTGGATGAGTAAGGAGCTCATGCACAAACTCAAAGGGAAGAAGGAGGTCCATGAAATGTGGAAAAACGGTCTGACCACTTGGGAAGAATATAGAAATGTTGTCAGGGCCTGCAGGGATGCGACGAGGAAGGCTAAAGCCCGCCTGGAATTGAACCTGGCAAAGGAGATAAAGGATAATAAAAAAGGCTTTTTTAAGTATGCTAGCAGTAAAAGGAAGACTAGGGAGAATGTGGGTCCCCTGCTCAGTGAAGGGGGTGTTCTGGTAACGGGGGATGCTGAGAAGGAGGAGATACTGAACGCTTTCTTTGCTTCTGTCTTCAGTGAAAAAGCTCTCCCTCAGGAATCCCAGACCCTGGAGGTTTCTGAGAGGGTCTGGGGAATGGAAGACTTCCCTTTAGTAAAGGAAGAGGCGGTCTGAGAGCACCTAGGCAACACCAGTGTTCATAAATCCATGGGACCCGATGGGGTGCATCCACGGATGCTGAGGGAGCTGGCAGAGGTGATTGCTGAACCGCTCTCTATCATCTTCGAGAGGTCTTGGAGAATGGGGGAGGTGCCTGAAGACTGGAGGATAGCCAATGTCACTCCAGTCTTCAAAAAGGGCAAGAAGGAAAATCCAGGTAATTACAGGCCAGTCAGCCTCACCTCTGTCCCTGGAAAGGTGATGGAACAGCTTGTGCTGGATGCCATCTCCAGACAATTGGAAGAAAAGAAGTAGCCAGCATGGGTTCACCAGGGGGAGGTCATGCTTGACCAACTTGGTAGCCTTCTATGATGTCGTCACTGGCTGGGTGGATGGGGGGAGAGCAGTGGATGTAGTCTACCTTGATTTCAGCAAGGCTTTTGATACTTTCTCCCACGACATCCTTATAACAAAGCTGAGGAAGTGTGGGATAGATGAGTGGACAGTGAGGTGGGTTGAGAACTGGCTGACTGGCAGAGCACAGAGGGTTGTCGTTGGTGGTGCATAGTCTGGTTGGAGACCTGTAACTAGCGGTGTTCCCCAGGGGTCGGTGCTGGGTCTGGTCTTGTTCAACATCTTCATCAATGACCTTGATGAGGGGATAGTGGCCACCCTCAGCAAGTTTGCTGATGATACAAAGTTGGAAGGCTGTGCTGCTATTCAGCAAGACCTGGACAGGCTGGAGAGCTGGGCGGTAAGAAACCAGATGAGGTTTAACAAAAGCAAGTGCTTTTCTTTCCATAAAGAATTAAGGTTCTAGTTCTCACACAATATGATGTAGAACATTTGGAACTGTGATTTGGACAGAACTGTAAAGTGCACAAAGGAGGAGAAAAAAGAGTGTTTCGTAAGTTGATGGTTCTTCCTCAGAAGAGAGAGTAAACCCAAAGCTGACCTACAAGTGAAGTAGCTGATATTGGCAGATTCTTCTAAAAAACGAGGAAAAGAGCTGGGTTCTGGGCCCCTTGAATTGAGATATGAGTGCTCATGGAAGCATCAATAAATGATACAGAAGTAATTATAAGGACGAATAGCTGCAATCTTGCAGCAAAAAGACATAAGGGAGAAGAAACATGAAAAACTGTACAAACCATCAAAAGGCATTCCCAGGGGTAATATTACAAAATGATTTGCCAATTAAATATGAAAATTGCTGAAAATAAGTAACAAGTAAACAGTAAGAAAAAAATGTGGAGATTATCTTCAAGATTTAAAAGAAAAAATCAAATTACAGGACAGAAGGACAGAGATAAGAAATCTTTTCTCCATGATAGGAGCTATGACATAGAAAGCAGTAAGAATGAATGAAAGAATTTAGCACTAAAAAGGCTATCTCATACTGTTCCCATTGGCTACAGCAAGTCCGAAGAGTTTTTTTTTTTTTAAAGGCAACAGGATTTGAAACATTTGGGATTTAGCTGAAGTCCATGAAACTGGGTGTTTTGTGGTCATGGTTTTTGGAGTCAGGAAAAAAGACTAGATAGCAGTAGAACTTGCCTTTTGTTTGTTTGTTTGTTTTTAAAGGAGCTCAGTATTTCAGAGGGAAATTGAAGACATGACTGTTCAGAAGTGAAATATGGAGTGCTTTTGTGCATATGCATTTTTGCACAAGTCTGTAGTAGAAAAACTGTAACACAAATGTGAGAGACTATCAGATTCCAATGAAACAGTAAGGTGAAGTTCTGTTTTATTCAAAGAAATATATCCCAGCTATTTATTTCTTTTAAAAGAAGAGAAAACAAACAAACAAACAAACTGAAAAATTGTTAAAATCTTGAAAACGTATCTTTTGGGGAAAAAAAAAAAAAGGCTTTCTGATTATTTTTATTTTGAAGAGATAATTTATCATACTGAAGACTGTTTTTTTAATAGATATGCATCTGTACAATAGCTTCCTTTTTTTTAAGTGGAAGAATGTATTTGCTAATATCTTGGACAGAAAACTGTGAAGTAGGTTATTGTGGGATGGGAAAACTTCTGGACTATCTATGAAATTAAAAGGGTTAAGACTGAAAAGTCTAATAATCTTTTAAGCTTAAAAGGCAAAACCAGGGAAAATGATGACATTTTAACATGTCTTTCTGGCATTTCATAATTAATCTGGTGGTGAAGAGGATTAACCTCTTGTCGCGTATGCTGATCCAGTGGAAGTCAGATATGCTCTATCAAATTTACTCTCCTCTTCTATTAAAATTACTCAGAATTAAACAACAATTCTTTTAAAATCCTATCTGTCATGCTAGCCAATATTAAGCAGCCAGAAAATAACATGAGAAGAGTGTTTTCTACTCGGGAAACTGAAGGAATAGTTTCTGCTTCTTCAGAGGAGGCTTCTCTTGATTTGCGATGGTAGAGACTATGCTGTTATTGGCAGAATAGTGCATTACGGTGTCTCCAATTTATAGGAGGGAGAGGAGGTTCTTTGATATATGTATAGCTAGCGTGAGATTAAGAAACAACGGTTCAAATGTTGGTCTGACCAGTTTATTACAAATCTTAATCAGGGAGATTGGGAAGGGGAGGATGGACACTATTATGAATTAGGGTGATGGGGAAGGGAAGGTGGTCAATAGAAAAGATAGGAAAGAGGCAAGAATTGCTTAAAGTGGGGATAGTCACCACCAGGATCCAGCAGAGGTCCCGTTGCATGCTGTTCTGATGGTCCGAGGCAAAAGCACAGAGGGAGAGCAGCAGTAGCATGGCCGGTCTTAGGCAGCAAGAAGGTACCAGGAAGAAGTGGCAGGGTAAGTCCAGGAGGAAGAAGCAGGTCTCAGGTAGCAGGCCCAGGAGAGAGTCCGTCAGCATGCAGGCATCAGCTCGTAGTGAGGGATCTGATGGCAGATACCTCTTGGGGGAAAGCAGCAGCAGAGTGGCCGGCCTTAGGCAGCAAGCAGGTAAAGCGCAGAGCAAGTCCAGGATGGAGAGGCAGGTCGTGACGCTTCTCATGTCAGAAAACCTAATCTCATGGTTGTAGGTCCCCTTTTTATCCTTCTTCTTCCAGAGTGGCACTCATGGGAGCTTGGGTAAGAGTCATGTGCAGTACCCCCTGAGATGGCTATCTCCCTCGAGATAAGCCCACACAAAAGACTGCTTCCCAGCCATTAATCTGCAGCTTATCTCTCTCTCGTTGCCTCTGGCCTTGTCCATCTGTGCCCCTCAGACAAAGGATTTTGCAACCCTTGCCCAGGACTTGTTCATCAGTGTTCCTCAGCAAGCTTTGAGACAATGATGCAAAAGAATAATCTCTTACATATGGAAGGAGATCTTTCCTCTCATGATCTGAAATTCGTTTCCCTCATTCCAAAAAGTGAGGGAAGATTCGTGACATCATGAGGGGAGGACAACATCTATTCAAACCACATGAGAAGCAAAGTTTGTGGAACATAGAAAAGTATTATGCGTTTTAGCAAAAACTACTTAACAATGGAAAAATATATAGAAGTTCTAACTATAGAGTTAGATCACCAGGATCCTCAAGTTCTTTTCAAACACTTTGCTTTGTGCCTTGCAGTTTGAATTTTTCTGTTCCCTTAAAAATGTAGAATGGAGCACTCTGACCTTGTTAAAATGAAGTTTTTCAATGAAAATCACTATGGTTTCCAGCACTGGCTATTTAAAATCAGTTCACAGGACGTTTATTTTTAAGTGATTTGCCATAAAAGTGATGTAAAACCAAAGAGCACTCATACATAGCAGTAAGGGTAAAGTAAAGATGCAGGCTTTTGTGAGATACTCAGGATCTTTATGAACAATGCATTTGTTATAAATGACTTTATCGGTGCTTTGTAATTCTGACAGCGTCCATCAGGTAAAAGATGCTTCTTTAATTGCACAGATGTGTTGTATACAAACACGTACTTTTTAAATGCAGAGAAACAGTATCTGAGGAAAAAAAAAACCTGATTCATTCTCTTGTTTTAAATAATGTTGTTCAAATACTCTTACTGGATGTCAGAAACGATTTGGAGCCACAAGCAGAAGGTGCACTTGTAAGATGGGAGCTAGTGGCATCAGAGGCTTTGGAGTCTGCCCTAGAAGTGTAATAAAGCATGTGTGCTCTCTGATATGGCTCTTTGTGCCAAGAATGATGCCCATGGGATGGATTTCTGATGCTTGATTTCAGGTAGGTTTACAGAACTGCTCTGCACCTGCATAGAATGTGACCTCGACCGCTCTACAAATGACCCTGTGTAAGACTTGGTGGAACTGCTGGAAGGACAGGTGATGGCAGCTGAATAAAGCTCCAAAATTTTTTTCCTAGGTATTTCCAGCAACATTCTTCAATTCAGTGACCAATCAGATGTGGGGACAGAACAAATTTGGACCTGGCAAGGGTAGAATCTTCCATTCAAGTACAGAGTAGATTTAGCTCTAAACTACTAGCATTTCCAAGCAAAATTTGGCAAATGTAGACTGTTCTATAATGGGTAATTTATTTTATTTATTTATTTATTTAATTAATTTATTCTAAATGAGTAGTCTTCTTCTTCCTGAAAGCTGGGTAGGCTTGTCTCCTCAGTGGAAGCAGATGATTGCACTTTGGACTCATCTAACCTAACTACAAATCAATTAAACAGCTACAGATCAGCCGATTAACACTGAAGTAAATATGACCAGGTGAGTCTCCCCATCCTTCCTCTACCTGTATTTCACCTCTATGCAGGAGCAAACTTACTCAAAAGTAGTTTATTTGGTTGTATTTGTTTGCCATATCTCACCTTCCTAGATGTGGAATAGTCTACTTACATGTCACTCTCAGCACTTCACTCTTTTCTTGTTTTCTGCATATATATCTTTTTTTCCATACAGCAGTTGAAAGTAACTAGAACATTGTCTGAGGGTGTCTCTCTTTCCATTGCTGTTCCCAGATATTTCACATCTCAAGTCCTTGATGCATCATTTAAAATATATGCCAACTGCTTTTGGGTAAGCTCCTGGGTTTAAAAGTAAATTACAGTAAATCACAAATAATTGGTATTCAGCACTCAAATAGCAATTTCACACTATGGCTTATCCCTGTGACACTTCTCCCTAAGGGTCTTGAGTACCTCAGAATATTTATTCCATCAAGTTCATGCAAACTATTTAAAATTACTCCAGTTGTAGCTATGATTAAGTGTTGTGACATGCTCTGATTTTTCCCTGCAATTTTTTTTTCTTTTAATATTTCCCATGGGAACTAAGCAGTCAGAAGTCCCTTCGAGCTTAAGAAAGGGTGGATTTTAATGAACTGCCCAGAGAATGGCTGTTTGTGCTCAAGTGGAGTTAATAGGTTTCAACAGGAACTTCACAATAGCTTGAAACAATGAAGTGTTTGAGTCTAAATGGATTTTACAGTACAGTACATGAATGTGATGTTAAAATTCACTTTAAAACTTTCCTGTATTATGTTCCTGTGTATTTCATGCATATTTTAGTATTGCATTTTTTGGTTCGGTATGCTGTTTCTGACCATGCTGCAGTTCTTGCTGCAGCTGTAGGTACTGGTGAATATTACTGGCATAGCATTACAAAAAAAAAAAAAAAAAAAAAAAAAAGGAGTAATGAAGTAACATGGTTCCTGATTTTAGTGCATGGCCTTTGTAAACACTGTGATGCTAAAAGACAGCATGTTTTGGCAGCTATTCCCTGTTTAATTTAATAAGCTTGCTTCATCGAGATACCTATTCAACACCCATTTGCTTTCTGGGAAGATAAATGTAAAGAGCATCTTGCCATACCTGCCAGCATATCTGTCTCCTGCCAACACCCCATACCCAGACCTGAGCCTTACCTCATCTTGAAATGCATTTTCTATATAAAACTACCATTCTTTCAGATTCAGTTGGAAAAGCAAGTCTGACTACTATCAAACTGCTGATATTTGCAGACAAGGTTTTTGCTTTTATGGAGATTGCCTAGCACAAAGTTACATGTGGCAAATATCTTCTAAAGAGATAGCAAACAAGCTATTACTAGTTCAACTTCGTTGTCATTTAATTCCATTTTCTGGTCAATTTATACTACCCTTAAGTTTGCTTGTCTGCAACCTTATTTTATGTACTCTGCTTTTTTTTTCCCTTTTTTCCCACTGACCTGTGTTTGACAATGAGAAATAGCTCCTTCCTTCAGCCTAGCTTCCTAACTGTGCTATGCTATGCACCTCCTCATTTTTCTATAAACTATGGAAGAATAGTCCTTTACAAAGCTAACAGCGGCACAGTTTGTCAGCTTTGGCTGCGGGATTATTTTGCGTGGCTTCAAGGCCACCGAAAGTGGTGGATTTAAAACCAGCAACCATTGTCTTGCCATTTCTCCTCCCTGTATGGTTTCCCCCCTACAAGTTGTCATTACTCCCAGTAAACAAAGGGCAGTTCATGGCGATGAACGCTATCACAAATGGCTCTGCTTTCTGACAGCTCTGGAGATGAAAGGTCCCCAACAGCACTTACTGCAGCTTGACCGAATTCTGCGCCTGTTTTCCTGTGCTGCTCAGTGGGACGGTGTAACTTGTGTCTCTGCATCACCAGGGAGCTTTGGCTTCTTTCCAGCGTCTTCAGCATTTGTATAATGTTCCACGGCAGGAGCTCGTCTTTTATCTTCAGCGCAGGCACTTTCTTCTTGCTGCCCTACAAGATTATCTCCTACTACTGGCAACAGACCTCGAATCTCTTTTCCTCAGATTAAAGTCTGTAAAAGGATTTGTTTTGAAATGTTGCTGCCTGTTTTGTTGCAATAACTCTCATGCTCTGTATAAGAAGCAGAAATTGGTTGGGAACTGATCTGCAAAATCTCTCTTGGTAAAGGTGGTGGCAATCCTTGCTGGTTGGGAATATGTGTTTTCTTACTTAAATCATATTTTGAGGCATGACACCTTAACTAGTACTGTAGATAAAACATGTTTACAAAAACATGTAAACGGCTTCTGGTGACCTCAGAAAATCTTGGGGTTTGAATTCTTTCAGGTGTATTTTTGCACTTCTGTGTGCATAGGACACAGATACCCAGATCTTCCCTTTCTGACATGATATTATTCTGGATAACATCACTCTGAATGCTTTAGCCTGGAAGCCTGGCATATACTGCAGTCAACATGTGTTGGGTTCCATAGGAAATGAGGAATTAAAAAAAAAAACAGCAACTAGATTCAATTTTACACATGTAACAGAAAGCATGTTTCAGCCAGTGACAAAGTGGATCTTATCTTCACTATTTCACTCCAACCAAGACAAGATCTATACAACTGCTGGCTCCGGCTGGTGGGAGCCTTTGTAGACAGCCACATGGGACATTTGATGGCTAAGTACCAGAGAATTGCTGGTGTAGGCTCAGTTGCCAGTACAGACCTCATTGATCAGAGTTCTGCAGGTTCATTTTGTAATAATATCACTTTTTTTTTTCTTCCAGTCCCTCAGAGGCCTTCTCTTCTTGACTCGTAATTCATAAAAGGCTTTCACAAGATCAGACCTGCAAGGAAGCTTTTAGTTCCTTCTTGAGTCTGATTCCATTATAGTTTGAGATCAGTGATGAGATCTAGCTTTGAACTCTTGCAATAAATAGACCTGAGAAAAATCTCACTATAATTAGTTTTTCCCTTACCCATAACATTGACTGCAGGATTAGGGATCAATCTAGCAATACATTGAGCACTTAGGCAAGTTGCTGAGCACTCTGATCTCCCACAGATGTCAGCTGGATTTGAATACTGATGGCTGAATTAAGTGCCACAAGAATATTAAAAGCAGGGTTTATAAATCAATCTTTTCCCGTATTACTGATAGTGGTTATTGCCACTTATCATTTCAAGTATTCCCTTCTTTAACCTGAAATTGGTACTAAACACACAGATTTAGATCTAGCGTTACTTTAATAAAGAACATCTACTTTATGAAAAGCCCTGTATACCTTCCACACAGCTCCTTTTAGATAAAAGAATGCAGGAATCAGGCATTGAATTCTTTAATTTTGGAATAAAAACCCTTGCAGAACTGATGGAGAGGACACTTGAGTAACCTGTGGCTTGAGACCGATGTGATGAGTTGGTCTCTTTCTTTAGTGTCAGTTGGGAATAAGTCTACTTGATAACAGTCTATTCATGCATTTACACAGACCTACTATTTCATTCTAAGGAGAAAAACCTAAGTTCTGCAATACTGTAGTAGTATCTTAGTATGTTCTATTTTGAAAAATATTTTCATTTAAAATTTCAATCTGTCAGGCTTAAGCCTGTTAATTACATTAAGAAGAAAACACAAGCTTTGAAGCAGAAGTCCAAAGCAACTGTATGTAAACAGCTAATGTGGCAGTTGACAGATATACTTTTAAGTAGTGACTGCAGCTAGAATATTTTTGAGATTGATTATTCGGCACAGAAAGGAGGGGCAGGAAAGGAGGAAAAGCATTTGTCAGTCTGTTCGCAATAGCTTATGTTATCAAAGTTTTAAATCTGATATGTCCAGAGTACTTTATTAGCTGCAGTGATCTCTGACAGAGTTGAATTAGCAGCAGACTGAGGGGATAAACAATGAGGAAGAAAAGAAATAATCTCTGAGTTTGATTTGGATGCAGGATTTCAGCAGGGCACTTTGAGGAGCCCAGGAGAGGCCCCAGTGCTTTACAGTGCTATCATACACCTTGTTCATGAATTATCGCATGAAGAATATTTGGCTGTGACTCTTCACTAGGTGTAAGGTGGCAGAGTGTCATGGGGGTTCATAAAGCTACAGGGTGTTCCAGATAGCTCAGGATCTGGCCTTCACCTCTTGCATACTTTGTAGCTAGGCTTCAGTGAATAATGCAAAAACTATGAAAGAAAAAAACACACACACACAAAAAAAGAAAAAGACAATTGCAACCCCCCCCCCCAACCCTTAAACACCCAAACAATTGCTTACATGCATTTTAAAATTTAAAATGCATTTTACTCTTCCTTTGTATTTTCTTTCAATATATGCTATGAGACTTCTTAGCAAAAGAGTGAGAAAAGAAGACATCAGCCACATGCTGAAGAAACTGCACTTTGAGCTTTCCCTTTTGCCTGTGTATCTGGGAAGTGACTCCTTATGCCTTGGAGGGTAGGGGATACTCCATGACCAGTCAGAGCTCAACAGCAAAAATCTGATCAATGTTAATATGTGATTAATTCACAGAAAAAGTAATTAGAAAGTTCATAATAAGCATAGTTGAGGACACTGTGTGGAACCTGTAACATGTTGGGTTTTTTTTCTGATTATTAAGAGTTATTTCAATTCTTTAAATTGCTTCCTCTAAATTTTATAACAATTAGTAAAATGTATTTCTCAATGGATCCAATGCATAAAAGATACACCTTATGGAAAACTGTGCAAAGATATTGGTTGATTTCAGTGGTCTGGGCTTTTGTCTGTAATCAGCTTCCAAGAGACAAGACGACTGTTGAATGAAATGCAGTGAAAAATGAAAATGCTGACATACATGGAAAACAACTATTATGTTATAAATATTAGCCTTACTAACACATGGAAAGGAACACTATTTTATGTAGTAGGTTTTCAAATAAAATGAAAGAAGTGATATAGTGATATTGTAATACTAAAAGAAGACAACACTCACTTGTGCTTGCAAATCCTCTGATTGACACAGTAGATGTAAAAATCGACTGCACAGATTGGAAATTTCTCAGCTGACCGTGCAGTTTGCATATAATGACCCACTGTAACCTTTTTGACTCGAAGCTTGAAATTAAACCTTTAAATTTCTCTGTAACTGAACATGCAAAGTCATTAATTAAAATGAAAAAGGCATGTTATATGAGTTTAAAGAAAACTTCATCTGATCCATCTAACTCAATTTATAAGATTACTTTTGGGCTTTCTAACAGCTAACGGAAAAACATTTGTGGATGCAAACTTGGCAAAAAGACTGCTGTTTCCTTCTGTGCAATGATTTGAAGGTTGGCAGAATACTTGTTACACCTGAAGGTTACCTCCAGATTAATTGTTTCTTCAACAGGTTCCTCTGACATACACTAAGTTAATATTCTCACTGACTGCGCATATATTGATTTATAAATACACTTTTCAGCAGACTAATAATCTTATTAGCTTTTGCACATGGTAATAGGCATTGCAGTAAGTAATTCATGAATTTTATGAGATTGTTGGATTTCTAACTGTCATGGGAACTGCAGACTGCATGCAGTTGGTGCTGCATGCATCACTACATGATGTTTAATGAGGCAAGGTAAAAAAACTGAAAAATTTTTCATTCCCTCAACATGTAGCTGGTGTGTGATGCCAGATGTAAAATCATTGATGTACTTGCCAAGTTCCCAGGAACACGTCATGATTTATTCAAACTTAGACAATCAGGATTAAGTCAATCTTTTGAAAATGGTCAAATTCAAGGAGACTGGTTAATAGATAAGTAGGAGCATTGCTTGTAAATAAAACATTAAATATATATTAGAAATGAAATTATTATTTACAACTTCCTTTTTTTTAGGTCACAGTTGTTCTCTGAAAGAAGAGCTAATGAATGCTGTTCTTAATGCCCAAACTCCATCAGAATAACTTCATAATGAGACACATAAATTCATAAGAGCTATAACTGAAGGAACTGTGGCATTCTGAGAAAATAATACAAACGCCTCTCCCAATGTGTGGTATTTTTTATGAAACAACTGTCTGAATATTTGTGAATCTTTCCTTGTGTTCTGCATACAATGCAGTGAGACTGCTTAATGCATAATAAATATCAGAGGGGGGAAATGGCATCGGCGTATCAAATGACAGAGGTTACCTAGATAGCTAAAGTCAGACTGGTCATATTACTTTCCTGTTTGTTGGAAAATGGCAAGAAAAAAATTAGAATAGATGAGTCTATTATTATAAGGTACTTGGTAAGTTCAGGTTTGTTTGTTGTTTGTGCATTAAATGTCTCAGAAGATGCAGGTATTTTATATTTTACATCAAGTGTATTTTAAAATACATATTTCTTACAAAAGTACTTTCTTATGAATACTGCCTTCTGTAGTTACCTGATGACATTGCTGTACTCTACATACAGGCTTTTGGCTTCCTGGAATGAGAGCAGACAAATTTACTATAATTTACTTTATACCCTTTTAAGGTGAGAATATACTTTGACAAATTGCCTGATGGATTATTAACTGGAAGAAACATCTAAGCTGCCGCCAGCAGTTAAAGCAAATATAGGACTTTTTTTGCAAATTTGTTCCTTTTCTTCCAACTTTTCTGAAGCAAAACAACAAAGTCTGACAAAGGGACTCATTTCTGGAATAACCTCACAGACACCTGGGCCAAAGAGTATGGCATTGAGTGGGCATCTCACATACCCTACCATGCACCAGCCTCCAGGAAAAATCCAATGATACAATGGAATGTTAAAGACTACACTGAGAGCGATGGGTACTGGGATATTCAAACACTGGGACACATGTTTAGCAGGCATGGAAGTATGTATCTCCAAGCAGTCCCCCACTGGCACTGGGGCAGTGCATGTGTGCCACCTTTGTGCATGCACTGTACCCGCTGCCTCAGCACGATGCAGACTGTCTGGTGGAGCTGGGGCATTGGCACAGAGCTCCAAATGCAGCAGTGCATGGGGCTGGAGAGGTGCGAGGTTGCCCAGTCCTCTCCAGGAGAGGCATGGCTATGGCAGCAGTTTGACGTGATGACAGCAACAGCTGGATGGGTGCAATAACAAGTAAGAAAGCATTAGTGAATGCCAATGGCTGCCATTTTTTTTTTCCATATTGAGGAATTCAGTGACATACCTTTGGTTCATACGCACTTCAGTGTCAGATGCCATTCTGTCACACCGCCCCTCTGCTGCCATCTGTCACACAGCAACAAAACGTGATGGAATATTGGTGGGAAGGTTCAATCTCTATTTCATAACACCAATATCTGCTTCTGATGTTATGGGCCAACATAATAAAATGGGAGGCATTACTTTCGGAGCAGCCCTCAAAAAACATACAGTATTGTTCATGTATAAGTAACAAAACATTTTATTTTTAAATATTTTTCTTAGAATATTAAAATAAAGAGGAACAAAACCATAAAACTAGGGGGATATTTGACTTGTTTTTCTGATACTAAGTCACCAGTCTGGTTTGATGGCACTGGTTGCAGTTCGTAGTGAGGTCTCAAGGTGTTCATAAGAAATTTTTAATGAAATTTTACTCTTCCTGTACTTCATCCTTGAGAATAATTGTTCAAAATGTGTTTAATGCCAGAAAGCAATGACATGAATAAGGTGTGATTGGGAAGTGGAGGGGATATGCTATGATAGAGATTATGAAAGTCCAGTAAAGAGACATGATCAATTTTTGAGACGAATATCTGACTGCAACTCTATACATTCAATTTGAAAATTTGCAGGTCATGTATTTATATCAACTGAAAATGGTCTTGCAAAATTGATGTTTTTTTTCTTTTTTTTTTTTTGCAGTCTTGAAACCCCAAGCTGTGGGGTGCAGCTGACATGCCCAAGAGACAGGCTGCAATCTAGAGAGGCCTAGAAAGGCTGAGCAGTGGACCCAGGAGAATGTCATAAGGTTCAACAAAGCCAAGTGGAAGGTACTGTACCTGGGTCAAGGCCACCCCCACTGCCATAACAAGCTGAGGAATGAAAGGATTGAGCACAGCCCTGACAAAAAGGACTTGGGAGTATTGGTGGATGGGAAGACAGACATTAGCCAGCAGTGTGCCCTCGCAGCCCGGAAAGCCAGCTGTATCCTGGGCTACATCAAAAGAAGTGTGGTCAGCAGGGTGAAGGAGGTGATCCTGCCCCTCTACTCTGTGCTGGTGAGGCCTCACCTGGAGTACTGCATCCAGATGTGGAGTCCTCAGTACAGGAGAGATATGGACCTGTTGGAGCATGTCCAGCAGAGGGCCACCAAAATGACCCAAGGGATGGAACACCTCTCCTACGAGGACAGGCTGAGAGAGCTGGGGATGTTCAGCATGGGAAAGAAAAGGCTCTGGGAGACCTGAAAGCAGTCTTTTAGTATCTAAAGGTTGTCATAAGAAGGAAGGGGACACTCTTTAGCAGGGTCTGTTGTTATGGTACATGGGGAAATGGTTTCAAACTTAAAGAGAGAAGATTCAGGTTGGCTATAAGCAAAAATTATTTTACAGTGAGGGTGCTGAAGCACTGGCACAGGTAGCCCAGAGAGGTGGTGGATGCCATCCCTAGAGACATTTGAGGCCAGGCTGGACCAGACTCTGGGCATCCTGATCTAGCTATGGATGTCTCTGTCCATTGCAGGGAGTGAGACTAGATGACCTTTAACAGTCCCTTCCAATTCTGAAGGGTTCTGAGATTCTATTTTCAAATTCCTGTATCAAAATTGAAAACACAGCTGTGTATTCTTTGCTGTTCAGAGCCTTGTGTTTAGCCAGCGTATCAAGATGCATACAGTTATTTGCCATCACTTGAGCCAGCACTGCCCAGCACTGCCTTCCCTGTGCCCTGCTTTCAGTCGACAGAGCATTAATAGCATGCTGACGGTTTGGCTGTTGCTGAGCCATGAGCTCATGCCCGGGGCTGCTCTGTGGGGAAGAGCTGATGTTTTTACACCATGGAAAGGGGGTGGGCAACATGGTGAGTGGGGGTGGGCCACATGGTACCCGCAGTCCATGAGTTGGACATGCCTGATCTCATCCAATCCACCAGCCCATCACCACCATATCACTGAACCATGGCTCCCAATGTGACACCCTCTTCCTGAAAACCTCCAGGGACAGTGACTGCACTGACTCCCTGAGCAGCCTGTTCCAACAGCTCATCACTCTTTCAGAGAAGAAATACTTCCTAATATCCAAAGTGGACCCCCTGTGGTTCAAGTTAAAACCATTAGCTTTTGATCTATTGCTGGTTATCTGGGGGAAGAGGCCGACCCCGTCCTCACTACAGCCTCCTTTCAGGTTGTTGTAGAGAGCAAGAAATCTTCCCTGAGCCTCCTCTTCAGGTACTGACAAGCATGGAGGAAATCCCCCATTCTCAAGGCTGCCCAGTTCCAACTCTCATGGTCACTTCCCACAGCAGAGCTTTTCCAGGTCCTTCAGTATCTTGGTGGCCACAGAACTCATTCACTCAGTATATGCATGTCTCACCCTGGACTCCAGGTGTGGTCTTACCAGTGCTGAGTACAGGGGCAGGACGCACTGCCCTTCTGAAATGTTTATAAAATAAATGTGTCTAAAAAGGTGATAATCAGGAAACATCATTAATATCGTACCTTAGGGAGAAAAGTTTATGCAGCAGTGTAGTGTGTGAATTTCTCTTTTTTGCTCTTCCTACCTTTGAATATGTTGGCCATTTTAAAATATATCTGAGACAGTAGCTTTGGAGGGAGATAAGTCTCTACAGATTCAGTAGGCAGTTGTAAAAAGGGAAATAGGTTGACCTTCCACTGAAGGATTAACTTCACAATTACTAGGCCTTATTGGAACCCAGTCTCTAGACACAAATTCACTGAAGCCAGTTTTTGCTAACAGTCCTGCTTTTGAAGTTGCTTGTCTATGCTGCTTAAAAGATGCATAATTTGTTTCACCTCAATGTTACCATTGTAAAAGTCCTGCTAAAAGCTCATTCTTGAGAAGCTAAATAGGCAGAAACATTTAAAATCTCAGAAGAGCTTTTGTTTGCATAGAGTTTTAGAAATATGAATTGTTTAATCAGTTGTTCTATCCTATAATTCTGTTTCTAAGACTAATTAATGTCTTGGAGGATTATGGACAGGACGAGAATTGCTTTCTTGTCCCTAATACAAACTTAACTTCTTTTTGCAGTCAGATTTTGTTATACAAACAGTGAGAAAATAAATGGATATATTACTGTAGGAGTAAGGTATGCAGGCAGAGCAAGTCAGATGTATCAACATTTGTTTGTACAAAGGGGTGACTTTGCTTTTAGCTGTCTCTGAATCATGCCCATTATTTCATTTTACAACGCTTTTCTGTTTTTCATAGGCTTTTGGTTAACTTTTGCCATTTGAAAATGGGACAGCACTCATGGCTCAGCAAGGCTACCCAACTGTAATATGTAGGTTTTATTCATCTCACTCTTTTTTTGTTGTTGTTGTTTTGTTTCCCACAGACTTTCTTTTCTTTCTTTTAATTTCTGAAAGCTAAATAGAAAAATCATCTGGTTTAGCTTCCTAGATATGAACCAGAAGTAACCAAGAGCAAAAGAAAGAAATGAAATGTTTGTAAATATCCTACCAGTGTGTGTTCATGCCCTCATCACTAATTGATGAGGAATATATTGCCAAGAACAGCTGGCTTATGTGTGTAACTAAACAAAGGCTTGTTAAGTACCTGTAGTAATAAGTTGACTGTCTCTCTTTGTGAACTTGGATGCTTTTCAAGATCTTCACACTACAGTTTGTGCATTTTGCAAAATTCAGTCATGCTCATTCCTCTGTAAAAAAATACCTGCTACATTAATGTGGAGTTTCCCTTGAGCAAGTGTTACTGTGTAGAGTAATTTTAGAGCATTTTATAGTAAGAAATAGACCTGCATATAGCTAATGAAAACTAGAGAAGCACTTTATTTGAACTCTTGTTACTGTTAAAAAAAAAATGTTTAATTAACCTTTTCAATTAATGTCAGTGTTTTTACAGCAATCTTCAGTTCACCATAGTGCCTAGTGAAAATTCTTGATTTCCCTTGCTAAAGAGACCTGTGTGTGAAGAATGATGTATAAGGGAGCTGACCTGCAGTGTTTCTTCCAGCCCAGTAGTAGCTTTTGTATAACTAGGAAAAGTCTGCAATGGACTGGGCTTACTTTTAACTGTCTGATCTACCCCTCATCTAAAAGCTGTTTCTCACACTCTTTGATCTGTTCTGTCTGAGGACTACTTGGTCACAAAATGCAGATTAGTGATTACTACTTTGGTAAGAATTAGAAGAGCCATAATTTCAAAGGCCTGACCCAAAGCAGATGGAAAGTGGGAAGTGAACCCTCGCCTTCTCCCTTCTGCGGAGGACTGTACATTCTCTGCAGACTTTGTGTTTGGGTTTATTTGTGTTCTTGCAGATTACCAGGAACAGTGTTTTGATCTCACTAGAGATGGAAGCTTTAGTTTTTGAGAAAGCCGTCAGCTTTGCAGGACAGTTTCAGTGTGGTGCCTGCAAATGGCCATGCATGTATTCCTTTGCATCTGCTTCCTGATCTTGTGATTACAATCTCTGTGAAACCAAAGAGAGAAGTTTCAATTCCCAGCAGCCAAGAAGGAGAAAGCCTAGGACTCCATACTGGAATTGCACAGCTCGTACTTTTTGCTGATTAAAGTCCTAAGGGATTAAACATGATATTTTAAAAGAACATTGTTAAATGCTTTAGGCCTGAGATATAGTATTTAGAGTTTATACTCTCTAGTAAGAAATTTGGTCTACTCATTCCAGCACAATGCAATACATAATTTTTTGTTTATTTTTAAACCAAGCCTTCCAGGGATGAATAAAAGAAAACATTTAAATGAGGAAAGATACTTGATGATGATGTAGACTCCTACTGTGATGTTACATATTCCGAACTTCTATTTCAAGACCTACTTGGTAGCGTTCAGATGTTGTTACTATTTCATTTGTTTATGGATTGCTTAACGATTTAGGTTCCTTTTTGTATACTAGTGTTAAAACTATATCACAAGCATAGTTGACAGGTTTCTTTGGAGTCTCTTAAAAGCTATTGTGTAGCAGTGTAAAGAATCATGAATGGTCACATTTATTCCCCTGTGTTCATGCTTTGACTTGCCTTCATCTACCATCTTTGTTTCTTTTATCTGGATAAAGATACGCTGTCAGTCTGGCATGTTTCATGATGTGCAAATGCCAATAAATAAGGGAAAATGTGGAACTTAATTAATATTCAGCTGCAAAACAAAACACTTTAAAATATCACCTGCAATCTTAAGTCACATGCATTTATAAAAAGGAGTGTTTGGTTATAGCTTAAAAATTGTCTTTTGAAGGAGTGCTGTAACACTCGTTGTACAAACCTGACATACAGACAGCACACTCATAAGCGTATCATACAGCTAATAAACTTATGGCATATTTCAAAACATAAATTTATGTGTACTTTTATTTTTAATGTAAAGAATTTAAAAAACTTGATGTGCCATACAATTCTAGAAGAATCTCATATGAAAAATATAAAACTGATTAATATATTTATAATTTTCAGTTAAATATACTCTTTTCACTGCAAATCTTGTGGTTTTTCTGCTTATTTCTCAGGAAACAGAGACATGTTTTTTCATGTCTTCTACTAAAAAGTACATATTTTGGTATTCCTTTGAAGTAGAATTCATATCTACACAGCCAGTGTACAAAACAGAATTATTTTTAATATCGTTAATCATATGTGTAGGTACAAACAAAGTTTGCAAGTATTCGGAAGCAGAAGAAAGTTCAATCATTGTTCATAATGACTAAAATTCCATCTTAAAGCACAAGAACATTTTTGCATACTCACTAAAGTTGATAAGAACTTCAAACAATTACAGTATTTATATGTCAACTTTGTACATTTCTGAACATTGTTTCTTATGGTACTATGCCTAGTATAAACTTCTGGCACTATTCCATGTAGAAGGAACATGTTCTGAAAATTTCTCATCTGAAGAATCTCCTCTGAGGACATTCTTTTCATAGTTTCAGATAGGATCAACACAGGATTCAAGGAAGATAAAAATCAGGAGATCAACTTTTCTGAAGTGGTTGCTGAGAAGCATACATGTGCATAAGCCAAATGTGTTCTGCATTCTTCTAAATGAGATAGAAAATGTGAGCAGTAGTTTTTCTGGGCTATTGACAAAGTAATAAGTAGATTCAAATCTCAAAAATCATCTAGAAAAAGGGTAGGTGATTTGCATAGATTAAAGGATAATGCTGTGATCTTATTAAAATAATCAGAAACAGCCAAAAAACATCCCCTTCTTTTTCTTACTTTTTTTTTTTTTTTTTTTTAATCTATCCACTCTTTGAGATCAACATGCAGAAATAATAATCACAAAGCTATTCTCATATCTATATGAATCTGCTCAGGAGATTGGTTTGCCAAATGTTTATGCAGAATTTTCAGCTCAAGTTTTACACAGAAGAGGCATGGGACAGTATAAGATAAAAATTAAACCCTGAAAGGTTCTTAGTTGCTTGAAAGATGCATTCGCTTTCAGTTTTTTTCCTCCAAATTGAGTTTGTGATCTTAGATTTCTGATCAGCTATTATGCAACATGATGAAGTACAGGTGTGCTACAGGTATATAGCAGGATGCCAGTAATTTAAAGTAAGTTATTTATGCAACCTCTCAATTAAATGTTTCTTTATAATTTTTTCAAAGATTAGCATTGAAAACTGAATGCCTTGACACACATGAAAAACAAATGTAAAAGTGAAACAGAAAAGTCAAAATAACATCTGTTGCTTAACAGAGATTTACACGACCCTAAGAATAATTTGTAGATGGCATAGATGACTTGATATTCTAAATAAAGATCAGGCTGTCTAATAGGGCCTTCTCCCTCTTGTAATGTACCCCTGAAACAAATCAAGAACAATCTACATTTCTAGGCAAAAAACTTGCACAGTTTCACAAACATATCCTTAGATGCTGGTTATTTAAATTATTTGTTAATTAAATTCTATTTTTGAAACGGGTAAATAAAACGGGTATTTTAATGAATGGAATGTTTGGCACATGGACCACCACCTTTAGTCAATATCTTTAATACTTACAAGCATGAGTAAGAAGTACAGTGTGATAAACATATTGTTTGTGCTGTAGGGTACATTTTAAATGTCTAAATAGTAATCAATACCAAGAAATTAGGTATTGACTAAAATACTTTCATAATAAGTAATTATTGGTTTGCTCTTTTGGAAATTAGACATTTTCACTGTGGGAATAAAGAGTAAATATATGGTCATGAAATCAGTCTGTGACCTTTTGATACAACTTTCTTCTTTCTATGAAATTAGTAGGTTTAAATATGGCTGCACAGCTGTAAAATGCTCTAAGCGTCAATTTTTAATTATTATAAGGTCAAGATTGGAACAAATATGATTAGCACAATCCTTTGGTACACATCTGGATTTGATAGAGGACTGCCAGCTTTTTCAGGTTACACTCGTAATACTGCTGACCTTCTCAATACAGTGTTCACTTTCAGTAAGCGTTTCCCTAAGCATTCAGTGGTTGTCTAAATATGCATTCAATAATCTCTTTAGCAAAACTTCCACTGAATTCAGGAGGAACAGAGTCCACTCAGCAGTGAATGGTACTGGAAACTGCCACTGGAAATTGACATTGTCATTTTGGGTGTTCTGGCCACTGGTTTTGTATCAAGTGCATCAGTGACAAATGACAGCATCATAAACTCCCTGTATATGTGTCAGCTTGCAGGGTGTATTTCTACAAGGCAGTACCTCACTAGCTTGCTTGGCAAGGTAACCCCAGTGTGAGGCAACATGTGCCAGAAACTTCAAAGTAATGAGAAAAAAATGCTGCAGTGTCTTTGAAGAAAGTTTTGGATGTGCTTTTCATAGAAGCATGCTTTTCCCAGGCACAACAACTGAAACAAGTATGTCTTAAACATTGTGATAAAAGGTAAATGGAAAACAATTTTATTAACTTATTTATTTTTAAATTACTGCCCTGGCATTGTGCATAACTCTCAAAGGTGTACTGAGCTCTTGTATGACCTCCTATTGTCTTCACTGCACCAAAGTGCTGTGATCAGGGTCCTTGCAGGAGATACAGAACTTATATTGCATTGGGTAGCTGGGAAAGGCAGAAATGGACAAGGAAAAGAGGTGTCAGTAGTGGAGCTAAGACTGTATTTGCAGCAACAGCTCTTTAGTTTTTAAAAGAAGAATCAAAGGAATATGATGATTTTCTTAAAACATAGAATGAGTACTAAAAAAAGTGCTAAAGAGTTCATTGCTTTTACTGGCTTCAAATATAAGTATTACAGTGACGCTGGTGTACTGACTGAGATCACCTTCATTAAATCCATATTTTTCCACTAGGTTTTGCAGGCCCTGGTCAGAATGCCATAGTACAAGATGATTTTGAATCTTCTCTGTTGAGCCGTCTCTGTTGTGCAATGCTGAAACTGATGCAATCTATCTAATTAAAGTGCTTATGATTTTGTTTTGAGAGAATACTCAAATCTCACTTCTCACTTTCCTGTATGTGGCACCTCCTGCCACACATAAGTAGCTCATAAGAAGTAATACCTGTTGAGTATGTTGCAGTCATACATAACGTAAAAATACTTGAATTTACAATTCCTAAAAGTCACAGCTTACAGTCAGAAGATAACCACAGTAAAGCTAACTCTCTTCTGTCTCTCTAATGGCTTGAACCAGCATTGATTATCACTTAAAATCTGCACTTTCATACATATTTTTAACAAATTCAAGCAAATACATCAGACTAGCTTGAGGTAGTCACTGACAGAACATTACTGGACAATGTAGATGTACCACTCTGAAACACTACAGAAAGTGGAGTCACACTTAGTTAATAAGAACCTGTTTCCATTATATACAGGGTAAAATTTACAGGAGATAGTCCTAGTTTTTTGGTGTCCATGCAGGGCAAACAAATTCGCTGTCCATACAGCAAATATCAAAATGGCCTAAAACTTTTCATCCTCCTCCCCACCATCTACTGTCACCAAGATAAAATCTGAAACTTGATCGCTGCCTTTAGGTGATTGGCTGTTTAATTAAGCATTTAATAAGCCAGTGCATTTATTTCTGCATTCCTGACTAGCTCTTTCCTGGAGTATCTTGCAGCAGTTGGAATAAAAAAGTTCACACGTGCTCTTGGTTTTCTTACACTTACGCTGCATTTTCTCTGCTGCTTAGTGTTCTAACACCACCCAGAGCCAGTGATGGGTCGGTTCCATATTTAGGGAAGGGCCCTGGGCTGGGCCGACGTGTGCCAGCAAGTTCAGTGTTTCCTCTGCATCTTGGTACTGGCTTTTTTTGCTCAGCATGTCAGAGGAGCAAATGCAGCGCTATCTATTACAAATCCTAGTTGTCTGGCAGATGGAAGAGCTCTCCAGATGCCCTACCATAGAGAGTTGAGCTGTGGTACGTGGACCCGACAGCTGGTGTTTGATTCATTTTTTTTCAGTGTAAGGAGAGGAATTACAAAATGCTGAAACTCCAGAGGCAGCTTGAGGGACAGCTACAGCCATCTGCAGTGTATCTACTGGCTGCTTCTATGTAAGCCATCTGCATAATTCAACTGGTCTACTATTTTGGATATTTGCAAAGTTTATGCTCTGCTTTATTAGCAACCAACTCAGAACTTCATATCACTTCTTAAAGAGTGAAAGGCATATGAGGAACTCTTTTCTTTATTGAAAGGATGGTTTTTAATTCCGTGGGATGCACATTCTTTTACAGCTTCAGTTGAAAAGACTGTTTTTCATTCAGCGGGATGCGCATTCTCTTACAGCTTACAGTCTTGTAGCACGTGATACTGTGGTGCTATCTCAATTTTTTAAATTTTACTATGGCCTGTGTAGTTTTGAAGAAATACTATGTTTTGTCTCCTATTTTGGCTGGAACAATATTGTAACACTAAGAAATGCCAGTTGGGATGCAACAAGTGAGTGCAGGGCTGGTTCAGCCATGGCCTTGGCTCCCCACATCAGAGGTCTCTCCCATATTGCATATTCAGTATTGCACTGTCTCACTGTTGTACTGTAAGAGTAGAAAATCCCTGTCAGAGTGTGGACGGCTAACTAACCATGTGCTATTTTTAATCCAGCTTTCAGAAATGATCTCGCAGATATTTTGGGGAAAGTCACTTGCTTTTGCCCTGAATGCTAAAAGTGAGTTGCTCATGTAATGTGCATGTATTAACATAAGGAATACTGCTGTTGTGCAACTACCTGAGACCATGGCCTCACAGCATTTGGACACGACTGATTTCCAGTCTATTTGTGGGCCTTATTTACTAATGGCACATTTCTGTTAAAACAAAAACAAAAACAAATAAACAAACAAAAAAACCCAATTGAATTACAGACATAAAAAAGTCTTTCAATTATTAATAAAAACTATACCAAATCAAATTATGCTTCTGGTAACAGCAGTATTCCTGCTTCACAAATTCACTTAAGGTGCATCTTGTATGCCTTAAAGCTGAGTTTTAAAATATAAAGTTTTCTTTTTCTCTTTTTTTTTCCCCCTGAAAGGGTGTTATTCTAAGAAGCAGAGAACAGGATCACATTCCATGCTTTTCATGGGTATGAATAGGGATATTTTTATTTCTCACATAACTCAGCCCATTCAAACTGCTTCTGAATTAGAATAATTTGATTAAAGTATTTTAGCTGTTGCTTTAAATGTTTGTCATAAACAAGTCCCAAATCAATACTGAAGAAGAAGCAGAGTAATGTGTATGTGGGAGATATGACTCGTGAATGGTTAATGTCCAGACAATCCTGGCCAGATACTGAGTGAGACACTGTTAGTATTTTTATGTTGTCTGGGTTTGGTTTAGCTGACAAAGTCTAGTCTGATGGCACAGAACCAAACTGGTGCTTTCCATTCAGGCCTGAAACCCTTTCCCTGAAAGGGAAGAAAGAGATTATTTTGTCATGATAGGTGACTTTTTAGTGGCTCTAAGGGAATCTGGTGGAAAGAAATATGGCCTTAGTAACTTGTCTGGTTGTCTGCAATCCACTACAAGTCAAACTGTTTTCTATACAGTTTCCAGCTGTCCAATTTTATCAGGGAAGAAAGCACTGAAAAACAATATCAACCTGTCATTGTTATCAACCTGATCTTGGCTAAGTAGATGAAACTCTCTTTGTGCCACTTGATTTGTGTGAGCTCAAGTGCTTTGCATGGAAAATTGTTTTCTTTAAGCAGTAATTTTGACTTGCAGAACTGCTGAGCCGTAGACATTTGGTGACTGATCTGCCCTATGCACTGTTATTGAACAAAGTAGTGCTGTATACTCATCTAAATTTCCAGGTTAATCTTGAAGCTACATATCAATCACTGATCTGCAGATGTTGTATGACAGGTGGTGAAATGGATTTAAAGCAAGGGATCTTGCTTTTCTTTCCTCCTTTGCCCCTGACCTGTCATTAAACAATCAAAAGACCTTCATCTAGCTGCAACACTGCATTGGGCACTGCCCTAAAAAAAGAAGGCTCTGCCGCCCACAGAAGGTATGCAGGTAGGTTGCAATGTGTTCTTATGCTGTTGTAAAAGTAGTGTTTGACTTGCTTTCTCTCCCACTGCTTCCAAACCGACACTCCAGAAAGAAAGTTGTGCCAGTCCTCCTCTGCCTGCACCATGTTTCAAAACCTGTAATACAACCTCTGGGTTAGTTGTGGTGACTTTAATTCTCTGATACTTGAGGGAGTGTTGCTCAGGTCAGACTGTGCTTCAGCAAAGAGTCTCCTTGCCAGCCAAAGGTGATGTGGAGCTCAGCCTGTTTTGATGGACATCAGTATTAGACCTAACAGACAATGTAAAAATCCCGTTTTCCCACTGATACGAGTGGGAACTTGTGTATGGGTTGTCAGCTATCTCTAGGCCTAAAACTTGTAATTGCATTACCTTTTTTAAGGTATATTTATTATTTACCATACAAAAAGAAAAACCTTGAATCAAAGAATTTTAGAAAGATGGTAAAGAGATTAAGTTTATTTGAACCTTATTTAATCCAAAGCTTTATTAAAAATTGATTTCAAATTTATTACTTTCTTCTTTTCCTTTTTTTCTTTTTTTTTTATCTATGTAATAAAATTATTACTCACTTGCTGATGAAATCATCTGCTATTTTTCTCCTGATGTTTATTTCTTGTTCCAGAGGTTTATAGATGAACAAGATTCTGCCAGGCATCTGTGTATTAAGCCAAGCTCCTCTTCCAGAGCAAATAGTTTTAAAGCAAAGAATACTACTAGTAGTAACCAAAAAATGAAGAGTATAACAAGGAGATAAAAACAAGGAAGAAGAGCTTTAAGTTATCACAATGCATTTCAGTCTTGAAACCATGTCTTAAATAAAATCTAATGATTTTTTTTTTAATATAATATATGGCATCTTCTCCTATTTAAACAGCAGAAGGTATTCTGAAAATTGTACTGCAGGAGACAGCAGACTGTATAGACTGAAAGTATCATGTTGAATTACCTGATCACAAAAGCTTTTCTAAACTTGTTAGCAACTTTTTTTTCTTTGTTATGAATAGCCAAAAGTTTACTAAAATGTGGAGAGAGGAATATAAATAAACTGCATCTTACTGTGAAATACTTCCAGCACAAGATAACAAGACAAGCCAAGAATAAAAAAAGCAGATACTCCTCCCCTAGCCTATATTACAGCATGTCCTTCTTTCAGACCTGCTTTTCCTGGTCAGGCTGTATGAGTGTCAGAGAGTAATATCATATGTTCTGGTGAATGTGAAGGCTGTGATGCTGCAGGTTGGAGGGTCCTATAGTTAAAGGGGTTCAGCTGCCGGCTGTGCTAGCCATCAGCAGCTTTGAATTGTCACTTGACAAGATCTGTCCCCATCATTTAATCCTGCATATGGAATCTTTTATGTTTGACCACAAATCTGCTGAGATGTCTCAACATTTGAAGTATATTTCCTGTTATTTTCATACTGTGCCCTATTACCATTCTCCCTGTATTGTCCTATCACTTAATTTAATACAGGCCACTACATCTAAGCCTTTTTGAAGCTAAACACGGCTTCCTTTCTCATATGCAACTTTGCCACAAGAGGTCTAAAATACATACACAGGAGCTGAATATGTATTTAGATAGGTATAGTCAAGATGTTTGCTATTTGTATTTGACATTGCTTATTTTGAGCATGGAAGGATGGCGACCATGGCACAGAAGGCTGCCATCATGCAGCAGAGGAGTTTCAGTCACCAGAGCTGGAAGGAACTGAGCGACTGCATGAAAAAATCAGTTTGGTTACTGACATCTAGATAAAGGAGTATGACAGCTTTAGAACATACCACCAGTACAGAGCATTTTAAACATGGTAGGAAAAAAAAAAGAAAAAAAAAAGGCAAGGCATAATGTTATTTAATGTAATGTCCCTGTGTAATGGAAGACAAGCCTTTTTCACACAGAAGTGGTAGGCTGAGACCTAAAAAGTTCTCAGTGGAGTTTTCCTGCAGTAGGGAAAATTTTATTTTGGTAATTTGCCACTATTTTTTCTCACTTTGGTTGTGATTCTTTATAAAGACAATAAGATGTAGGAATTACAAAGGAATTTATTGGTGCCCAAACACACTCAAAGTAAGTCAAATTTCTGCACTGAACAATAGGACACAATGGGACTCTCCCCTTTCCTGGCGTCTTTGACTACAATTCCACTGCATTTTTTCTTGTTTTGCTACTCTAAAAATGTTCAGTGTGCACAGTTGAGTAACTTACATCACATGTTTAGAAAAAAGAATTAACTAAACAAGAAAAATTACTCTGACATGGGAAAATATTTTACATGTTTTCTTATTGTGAAACATGACCTTTGTGGGAAAAACATTCCTAATTATTTTCACTCTTTCACAGAAAAATGGTTTAATTTATCTGATTCTTAGTAGGATACTGAGCACATGCCTATTCCTAGATGGAAGAACCTCTTTGAAAGAATGTCTTTAAAAGACTCCTTCCATTAGCTACACAGTCTGTGGTAGAACTTCAATATCTTGTGTCACCTTTCCCAACAAGCACTGTCATGTTTATCTGACCTCTGTTTCTTTGTCTGTCACTGCGAGTTGGCTAATTGTTCTTGAAATTACAGGCATCATAGAATGGCTCCCATAGTTCATGTAGGCCCCCTTTAAGTACTAGTAGGTCTCAAGGAGGTCTCCTTCTCTTTTCCAGACTGAACAATCCCAGCTTCCTCAACATTTCTTCATAGGAGAGGTGCTCCAGCCCTTTGATCATCGTAGTGGCTTCCTCTGTGCCTGCTCCAGCAGCTCTGCTACTTTCTTGTGCTGGGAGCCCCAGGCTCGGACGCAGTACTCCAGTTGGGGTCTCATGAAGGCAGAGAAGAGGGGGACAATCACCTTCCTCAGGTGAAGAATGAGTACTATAGCCATGTATGTTTAGCACATTCTTCTTAGAGCTCATAATCATACTCAAGGTTATCATTAACTTAAATGCTAGCTCATGTGTAGCTTTTTGTCTACCAGAGTAGACAAATGCAGAGGACCCAAGTCCTCTGCATGGCGCTCTTAATCCACTCATTCCCAGCCTGTACTCATCCTTCCCCTCTTGCATGTAGACCACACAACACAGCTTGGTGACATTTGCAGACTTGCTGAGAGTGCACTGACTCCCACTGTCCCCAAAAAGATATTACCTACTACTGAAGAACAAACTACTGAAGAATTAAAACAATTTTTTCTCAGCTGGTTTATGCCAGGCCTTTGCTGACAAAGTGCTCTTGTAGTTCCTGCAGGAAGTCTGAAGGCCTCTCAACTTGTTAGATGTTGGACAGAGCATCTACAATGTAATTTGTTCCTCAAAACAGAATTACAGAATTGTAGGTGTTGGAAGAGACCTCCAGTGATCAACAAGTCCAACCACTGCCAGGATGTCTACAGTACCATTCTGCAAGGGAGATGTGTGTGGAGCTCTCTGATGGGCATCTCTACGCACTGTCAGACATTAGCTGAATTACGATACTTGTACAGAACCTCTTGTTTTAAAACCTAAAAACTTCCACCATTTCTTTGGAATTTTAGTATCTGCATTTTTCCCTGCCAGAGCACATAGCCTTTCTGGTATTCTGTAAGAGAATGTAAAATAATTTTTTTTGAGTTAAACTTGTTGCTTTAGTATTCCCTGATAGCTCTAAGCATTTGTGCTTTGCTGTAATCTAGCAAAAAAAGATGTTTTAATGTAGGTCAGCTATTCCAATCATGCATATTGGATAGTGTTTGAAAGAGCTTTATAGGCACAAATTGTTTTTCTTGCAATTGTCTAAGAAATAAATGCAGTAGTTCTCTGTGAATAATAAATAAAAAGACTATATAATGTGCAGAGAGAAGTAATGAAAAGAGTTGCTTTTCTTAGGAAAAGCTGTGGCTCAGTTCAGGTTTTCTTAAAAGCAAATTGGGGAGCTCAGCAATTGCATTGCCTGTCTGTGTCTGTCTCTGAATACTGAAGACAGAAATGTGATCCTGTTGTGCTGCACTGCCCTTAGTGAGTCATATTCGTCCCGTTCCTTTATTTGACAATATTTACTTGTCTTTTTCTCCCCCCAGATCCCTTCAGTATGTGGTAAAAATGATTTCGTGCCTTTCAGCTCCTTTCCACAACAATTAGTTCTCCGGTAGTACCTGGAATGATGCTTGTTTGCTAATTCCAGTGGTGTCTGAAGGAGGCAGGAACGGCCTTCTGAGCTGTTAGGCTTTGAAATGAAATAGTAAATCAACTGCTGATAAGACATATATATCATATTAAACACAGGGAATCCACCAGAAAATCATTACACTAAAAAGCGACAATTTTGATTGATTAAAATGGTATGGGCTGGATAGTGTTAAATCATAGTGAGTGATGTGACATTACAATTTTACATATCATATTTCTGTCAAGACAATGAAGGTAAAAGGCATTGTCATCAGACAATAACGGACAATAAGAGGAATCCTGATGTTAGATTTATTACTTGGTTTAGATTTAGAAAGAAGTAATTCTTGTCTTGTGCCACTTATCAAATGACTGTAAATTTAGTGATGATGTAAAATTCGAAGGCAGAGCCACTTATAGTTTTGACAAAGTGCCAGCTATAAAGTATTTACTGTTCTCAGTGGTTCTGCCTTACACACTTAAATATTTATCAGAAACATGAACTGTTCTGATAAATGTTTCTGATCTTTGCTGTGGATTTTTTTTAACATTTAGATTTTTCATCAGAAGCAGATCTCCCATATTTCATAGTAGTAACAATCTCTTGCTCTCTTTTAAATTAAAGGACAAAAATACATTATTTTTCATAAAGCACATTCCCAGCATATTTATCTTAAAATGTGAAGCACATAATATTTACAGGACTGTATTCCTTTCATTTTTTGATGACCGTTTATAGAGATAATTGGTGTCAGGAATGCTGAGGACAGTCATAACTCACAAGTGTTTTGTGCAGCAACAGTAGCGGAGCCTTGCCACCGTTCATGTGACAAGGGATTTCCTCCCACCTTTTTGTTGTATTTACTGTTTGTTTGTGGCTGGAAGGCCAGCTAGCACCCACGTTTGTCATCTGGGGTATGTCTGTGGTGGCCCTAATAGGGATGCCCTATCCCTGACCACCTGCCCCAAAGGAGCACCAAAGCCAGAAGGGACATGGTGGGTCAGTGCTGGCTTTGTGGTTTTGGCTTCGTTCCGGCAGCAATCCCACCCTGCCTCNTTGCTGGTTTAGCGCTGGGTGTAAGTGACAGACCATTGCCTTTTATACCAAATGACTACAAAAAGTATTTAGAAAGCTGCAGAGGATTAATTTTTTTTCACATTCATGGTCAGGGAATGTGAGAGTGACTTACATTAAATTTCCCATGCCATTTGGCTTTCTGAGGCCTGTGCAGTGAAAATAAAAAAGTTTCCATGGCCTAGATGAATTTCTGATGAATAGATGAGGCTGGGTGTGGAGCAGAGTGCTGTGACCCTCTGCAGCTTGCAGCCAGCCGCTCCACAGCTCCTTTGACATCAAAGGTTGCAGATTGTTGCGAGTGAATAGAGCCCTTGCAAATCGCGTCTGCCGAGCACAGAAGAGCCGGGTAGCCGTCATCTTAAAAAAAATAAGGGTTTGTGAATCGAGGCAGATTATGAAGGCTGCCTTAAGGTGCCTCAGAAGCCTAAGTGAGAGAACAGTGATAAATCCATGGAAACTCTGCCTGGAGTCTAGCTCGTTTCGCGCAGGCTTCTTTTCTTCTCACATGCACTCAAATGGGCACAGACAGACAAACACATTGCCAGGAAGGAGAACAGCAAGGGCACCTCTTAACTGGAACCTCTGAGTCCTACAGCGTGCTGGGGAAACGTGCTGCTTTAAAACAGTTAGTTTTAAAAAGACAACTGCACCTCCAGATATTGTTATTTTTGCAAACAGTTATAGAGGGCTAATGTTTTCTGTAGGCAGGAGAAGGTGGGAGGCTTGAAAGCTGTCTCATTTGAGAGCAGTTTTCTGTTCCGCTCATGCAAGCTGATTACTCTAAGGGCCTGTTTGTCACTAACTTTCTGCTGGGCTGTCTTTGGAAGGCTGTAATTGAGGCTCTGTGATCCTGCAGCAAGGATTTAAGGGGTTTGAGCATTCTGCATGGCCACACTTTGCCTGCCAATTTCAGAGATGATCTTTGACCACTGCATCCTGCCTCTGTACACTATGTTCATTTTGTAACCATTGCGAGTGAAGAAATTCTTGAAGTCAGAAAAAAATGTCTTTTTAATATTGGATTGCATGAAGATATTGCTCCTACCCCAGACCATTTTATGCAGAGTCACAGGTACAAATAAAACGCACTGCTTGTGCTGCAATCAATGCCAGTTCTTCCAAAGCTTTTGGTGGGAAAAAAAAGTTAGGTCGTATGGGATCATAAATTTACACTCTGTAAATTCTGCACAGTTTGTGTTCTTTGCGAAAGAATGAAAGGGAGTGTCCCGTGTTCTGCTCGTGCCGTCCCACGAATTACCTCGCTTCACTCGCAGGTGCAACACTCCCCCTCCAGCTCCTGGAGCCCCTCGCAGCTCCCTGGCCCAGCCCAGCCCAGCCCAGCCCAGCCCAGCCCGGCAGAGCAGGAGCTCGGCGGGCCGCTGCCCCGTGCCGACGCTGGGTGTCACTGCAGGACCGGGAGAGGCGCGGCGTGCCCGGAGCCGGCGCTCTCGTTCCGGGCTGGAACTGGCACGAAACTGCATTTTTCTGTCTGTGTGTCTGTGTGTCCGACGGCATCGATGAATTCCAGGTGATGGCAGATGCAAAGAAAACGGCTTTCCCACACAAGTAATCTTTTCTAATCGCATTGTAAGACATCAGTAGGTCATAGCATTTACAGAGCTACCTTAGCTACAGTCAAAACTACAAAGTATGAGATGCTTTTCTGTTTGTGCACTCTTCTGTTCTGTGCAATCAATACAGGACTTAGAGCTTTGCTGGTTTTCAGGCTTCACCTGCAGTTTGTTACCTCAAGTAAATCAAGCTGATCTCAGCTTGAAACATTTTGCTTTATTTATTTCCAATGTATTTTCCCTTTTTCAATTTCCATGACTTCATCCTGTCCATAATTGAGTGGATAATTTCCCATCATTTTCCATCTAACCCTTTGTGCACATTTTCTTTTCCTTCCTTCCTTCCTTCCTTCCTTCCTTCCTTCCTTCCTTCCTTCCTTCCTTCCTTCCTTCCTTCCTTCCTTCCTTCCTTCCTTCCTTCCTTCCTTCCTTC